>JARKIC010001730.1:0-99193 GCA_029378375.1 Mycena olivaceomarginata
TCGGTGGCACGTCTTGGCCTTCGGGAGCTAGCCAGGGGTGGCTTCAGGGGGCTGAGGGGGCTTCAGCTCAAGATGCCTTGAGCGTCATTAGCGGCCTCGCTGTGCCCGACCCGCTCACGGTGGCGTGAGAAATCCGACCACTGTCGTGGTTCGGATCAAGGGAGCTCCCGCAAAGAATGTCCTTATGGGCTTCTCTAAGGAGTTTCGAGTATATGCTCAACTGCATGTGGTCGAGGCTGCCCCTTATGAACTTCTGCTAGGAAGGCCGTTCAATATGATAATGGAGGCGCTAGTCAAAGAGCAAAAAGAACGGAGATGTCGATATTACATTGACTGACCCTTATTCTGGGAGGCAATTGACTCTGCCCACCTATCCGAGAGGACATATCTTGGACACCGAGTTGTTAGATGGAAATGTACCAGCTGCGAGCGCGACGTCAACAGTCCCGCAGGATTTTTAGAACTCTTCGATGAACTCAAGGAGGAGGGAGAAGTAATGACTGCGTGGAATTATGACGAAGCTGGAAATTTAGTGTGCGTTGGATATGGGTCGCCTAAAGATGGGCTAGAGGCTATACCTGAAGATCGCAGAATGGCATATTTATGCGCATCTGAAGAGGCTATGAAGGTGGATGCTAAAGCCAAGGTCCTGTTAAGTCAGTATCTGGGTGAGACCGAGGTAGAAGAAGGCAGTAAAATTTGTCTATTCAGCCAGGCCGAGCAACCAACGAAACCTAGAAAATCGAACCGTGAGAAAAGACCGATCCAATCTGGGAAAATGGCCAGAAAAGTGAGCGTCATGCATCAACGAGTCGAGAAGAAGGGTTGGCTTCACGAGAAAAGGAGAAAGCCCGCTGCTAGCACCCCGAAAATACCAGAAGTACCAACACAGACGTTGATGCAGGAACGCGCGAGCGATGAACCAGCAACCGTCTTACTAGGGAAAAAGTATAAACCGGTAGCAGAAAAGATAACGCCTATACTAGGGGAATTGCCAGCCAAATTCCGTATTGAGAGAAAGATTGTGGGGGATCCTCTTAAAGACATGCCTGTCTTGGAGACACACCCGCCTGATTTTGTCCCAACGGGTCGTTACACTGAAGAGAGAATGCAAGCGATCAATGCTAGCCATGACACCGGGTTCCTAGAACCTGAAGAACTGAAGCTAGCACATCACTTTGTGGTAGTTCACAACGAAGATTTCACGTGGGAAGAAGATGAGAGGGGACGGTTTCAAACATGAACAGTTCCCGCCTGTGGAAATGCCTGTGGTAAAGCACACGCCTTGGGTCTGCAAGCAGATTCCAATTCCACCAGGTCACTTTGAGGAGTTCTGTAAAAATATCAAGCAGAAAATTGATGCTGGTGTTTATGAACCTTCGAACTCATCATACCGCTCGCCGATATTTGCGGTGATAAAGAAGGACGGAAAGTCCCTGAGAATTGTACATTCTTTGGAGAGGTTGAACGAAGTAACCATTCAAACACTCTGGGGTGACCCCCGGGACGGAACAGCTAGCGGAACATTTCGCAGGACGAGCCTGCGGGGCTGCGCTAGACATGTTCGTAGGGTACGATAATAGGGATCTAGCAGAAGGATCTAGGGATTATACCACATTCCAAACGCCTTTCAGCGCGATGAGACTGGTGAAGTTGCCTATGGGATGGACTAACTCCGTTCCCATCTTCCATGACGATGTAACCTACGTCCTCAGGGAGGAGATTCCTCATGTTACCATTCCCTACATCGATGATGTACCTGTGCACGGGCCTGCTACCCGTTATGAGACGGCAGATGGAGATTATGAGCGTCTAGCAGAGAATTCCGGCATTAGACGCTTCATTTGGGAACACTTCCAGAATTTAAATCGGGTTGTGACCAGAATGGCGCATGCAGGGGGAACGTTCTCGGGCAAGAAGCTGATATTGTGTGCCGACGAATTCACAGTAGTTGGACACATCTGCTCGTATAGGGGAAGGATCGCGGATCCTAAGCGAATTGAAGTAATCAATAATTGGGGTCCATGCGCGAACTTCTCACAGGTAAAAGCTTACCTTGGGACGGTTGGCGTGTTGAGAAATTTCATTGAAAAGTACGGCGATATCGTCGCACCTATAAATGATCTCACTAAGAAGGACATACGCTTCGAGTGGACACCAGCTTGCGATGAAGCTCAGAGACTAGTGCGAGAAGCGTTGAAAGATTGTCCCGCGTTGAAACCGCTCAACTACAAGTGGAACTCGGACATAGTACTTCAAGTAGACACGTCCTGGAGAGCTATTGGTATCATAGTGTACCAGCTAGACCCAGACGATCCAAAGAAGAAATACTATGCTAGATTCGCTTCTATAACGCTAGGGGTCATGGAAGCCAACTACTCTCAACCAAAGCGCGAGCTTTATGGTTTGATGAGGGCGCTAGAGGCCATGTATTATTGGATATTTGGCATGCGAAAGTTGGTGGTCGAGTCAGATGCTCTGTATATAAAAGGGATGCTAGCGAACCCTGGAATGGGTCCTAATGCCACGATTAACAGATGGATTGAAAAGATCCTGATGTTCCACTTTAAATTGAAACATGTGCCCGGCGAGCGATTCGCACCTGATGGGTTGTCTAGGAGAGATCCTCACCCAGGGGACAAAGTCTTCGCTAACTCGGAAGAAGGATAAGATCAGAACCTTCCTCCAGAAGACCATGAGGGACGTAGACCTGACGGGTCCGCAGCCTTTGGAATTCGAAGAGTTCAAGCACTTGATTGATACGAGAGGCGGGTATTTGCAGATACTAGGGGATGAAGCGGCTAGCGTGGCGGATTTTGATAAAGAAACCGCGCTACAGAGGACCTTAGAGGAAGCTATACACCTCAGACGCACTAGGGCGTATAGAGAGGAAGGGCTAGCAATTCCACAATACGTGCAGATGCAGGCTCCCTTGATTCCGGGTCTTGAGAATCAATGGTCAGAGGATAAGAAAGAACCGTACGAAGAAAAGCATCGTACTGAGGGCATGCTAAAGCAGGACCGTAAATTGCCATTAGTAAAACAATGGCTAGCGGACCCTTTGAAACGGCCAGACGGAATGAATGATGACCAGGAATATCGAGCCTTTATGAGATACAGTTCTCACTTCTTTTTGAAGGGGGGGGAGGATGTATAGAAAAAGTATTGGCACCGCACATCAGCTAGTAGTTGACAAAGACCACCGCATGTACATGATGAGGGCTGCACATGACAGTCTAGGGCATCGCGGCGCGTTTGCAACGAGGGAACTGATAGCGTTGAGATTCTGGTGGCCAGGATTTGAAGCAGATGTGGATTGGTATGTGCGCACTTGTCACTTGTGCCAGACACGCCAACACACTATGTTGAAAATTCCGCCGGTAGTCACGCATACTCCTAGCCTGTTTCAAGTCGTGCATGTGGATGTAATGAACATGGGTGTCACCTCCAATAAATGCAATCTAGTGGTAGACGCTAGAGATTCATTATCGATTTGGGTGGAAGGCAGACCCTTGGCCAGAGACACCGCGCAAGCACTGGGTTTATTTCTGCTAGAAGACGTGATATGCTGCTGGGGTTGTCCTAAACCCTTCGTGACGGACAACGCACCTCAGTTTAAGGCAGCGGTAGCATGGCTAGAAGAGAAATACGGCATACCTCATATACAAGTATCCCCGTACAACTCGCAAGGCAACGGAAAAGTCGAGAATGGTCATTTCCCAATGAGGCAATCGTTGTTCAAAGCGACAGGTGGAAACCCATCTAAATGGTTTTACTTCTTCCATCTGGTGCTTTGAGCAGACCACATTACCATTAGGAAAGGACTAGGCTGTTCGCTGTTCTTTATGGTCACAGGCGCGCATCCAATATTGCCGCTAGACATAGAAGAAGCGACTTGGCTAGTAGACTTGCCTGGGAGAGTGTTGACGGATGCAGAGGTTATAGGTTTTAGAGTGCAAGCGCTAGCGAAATGTCAGCCATGTGGAAGCTATGCGAGCGCGAGTAGACCATGCCAAGCAAGTATCTGTGAGAAAGTACGAAAAGTACCATGAACATACGATAAAGGACTACGACTTCAAACCAGGAAGGCTAGTGCTAGTCAGGTTCACACAGTTCGAGAAGACAGTGAGCGGAAAGATGAAACCAAGATATCTAGGACCTATGGTAGTCATTCGATGAACCAAAGGGGGAGCCTATCTGGTAGCAGAAATGAACGGCGCGATGTTCCAAGAACGAATAGCAGCGTTCAGGGTTATTCCCTATGAGGCTAGACATAGCATTCAGATTCCTGCGAAGATCCAGAGGTTCATAGACATCTCGGAGGAAACACTAGCGAAACTCGTGAACGATGACCAAAACCCGTCGAAGTTAAAGAAATCTAAAGAGTACAAGGGTAAAGATCTGCTGTTCGACAAAGTACGACTGCGGGTAACGCCTGAGGACTTTGAGGAACCTGAGACTTCTGAAGAAGAACCTGACGAGGAAGAGGAAACATTCGGATTGGATTCTGAGCCCGAAGACCGAGGCCTGAGAAAATCCAAGTGAGTTGGTCGCTAGAGCATGACTTGACGAGTAGTAAGGCTGGGGAGGCAGTCAGCCAAACTGCTAGCAGAAGGAGATTGAGGCACGGACTCGGCGCTAGCAGGGAAACGGAGGAACTGGATACCACCATTACCGGGGGTCAACTCCTGGAGGCGTTCAACCACGATGTTGGTAACGCTACTTCCGAAACGGAGACCCTTGAGCTCGGTGTGCAGCTCCGCGAGCAGGCGAACGTCAGTCATACCCATGACCTTTTGGCGAATGAGAGCGAGACGAGTATGGAGGTGCTCGTTCTTGAGATGAGCAAACACTTCCCGAACAAAGGGGGACATCTCGTCCGGGTGGAACTTGTCACGACCGAAAGGGAGGACTAGCGGAAGCGTCAGGAAAATGACTGAAGATTTTAAAAATCGCTCACCTGGTGGGTAAGTCAGTAACTGAGCGTAGAAGCTCATCTCGTTGAGGCCGAGACAATCGTCCAGGCAACAACGCTCGCAGAAGTGGCAGGCACGACCAAATGAGTACCGCAGGCAATGGAGGCCATCGCGAACGCAGTGGCGGCAAGCGGCCTCGGGCTAGCAACACATTATTATGTGCTAGCACGTAGGAAACGAAACCTCTTACCCGATTATCCTGGAGCATGAACAGCACATGCTGTTCCAACTTGTTTTTGGGAAAAGGAGCCATAACACGAGAGCAGAGAGCGTTGTCTAGCGGAAAGTGGGACTGAAAAATATCAGTCAATGCGAGCAGTCTTTTATATGGTCAGACGCGGCCGAAAGCGGGCAAATCTGAGATTGCTAGCAACTTCTCGATTTGGGAATCGTCGAAAAAACAAATTCGATTGACGAAACACATACGGTAGCAATGATCGAAGACACTCGTGGAGGATGTTAAAAAGACCTCGAGAAAGATAAGGATGAGTACTGTTGAGAGTACGGAGTGCTAGTTGAATAGCTAGGGGACTAGAGGAATGATATCGAGAGTATAAACTAGCAGGGTAAAACTAAGCCTCGACGGACTGCTCGCAGACTTCAGAGATTGGCAATTACCGGCTAGTGAGCGACTCACCACGATATCATCGGCCTCGTCGTCTGCCATCTTGGTGTCCTCTTCGTACTCGGCGCGGACTAGCGAGAGCTCCAGATCCAGAAATTTGTGAAGCGAGAAAAAGTGCTTCAAGCTGTATCCACAGACATACAGCTGGCGCTGAAGGTAGCTCTCGCGCTGCTGGAGGAACTCGACGTCCTTAGTGGAAAGATCGGTGGACTGAAGGAGGACGCTGGCTTTTGCCTTAATAGGCAGGCTAACATCCTGCGACAGTGTAGCTAGCGAAACGAGACCAGGATTGAGCAAAAAGTAGGAGCGCTAGCGACTGGCTCTTACCAGGAATTGCAATCTCCTGCTCGGCGCCAACCTGCGGAGCGTGGCGAGCACTGCGATGACGCTTGCGAGTAGTGCTAGCGTCGGCTTCACCCTTCTGAGAAGGATAAGACAGTACTTGGGAATAACGGAAAAAGGGACACACTTCCGCGGCGGCTCTAGACTCAGCTTTCTCGGCCTGCGCAAAATTCAGGATTAAGCCTGGAACTTGAGAGAACGCTGACAGACCTGGTATTGGGGCACCCGGGCATTTATTCAAATCTGCTCGAGTTGCAACATACTATAATGTACTTCACTACATTACGACGTCATCTCACAAGAGCTAATGCTGGCCTGAGCAGTTAGCTAAGAGGGATATAATGTGTCTCGAACCATTAGAAAGGCGCTGGACAACAATCCTGGTAAAGGGTTGAAGTGGGAAGTCGCTAATGGAGCAATCGCGGAAAGTGCCTTACCATCCTGGAAACGGATTGGGGCTACTGCACATCCCTGACTAAGGGCATATTACGAGGGAACATCCTTCTGAACCAGAGGGATCATTATTGGGCATCATCTGACATCTCCAGAACTGCCAAGAGAGGACTAGACCTGGTTGATCTAACAAATGACTAAGGAACTGTACTCGGGTACTGGGAAGCGGCGGCTATCACGATTTTCAGACAAATCACTTAAGCGGTTCAAGGCGGAACCATTTGAGCGGATGGTTACCAAGGAGGGTAACGGAGTGCTGACGAAGAGGTCGGCTAAAAGTTGACATATCAACAATATCCCATCACGATCGTTCTAAGCGATGTAGATCTTGACTCATCGCTAAGCTCGGCTCGTTGATGTTTCTTACAAATCTCTCTCAATTTTACTAATCGCTTGATATCCGACAGGAGTTCATCGGCTAGCTGCTATACCACTAGTCATATACCCTGAACCCTATTGCACGTTTGTATCTGTCTCGTTTATATTTAGAATCCTGTAATGTATTTAAGTGGATGGTTATGGGAGGAACACCAGTGAATCTCACCCCACCTGTTGGACGCGAAGTTACTAGACTTCACGCTTAACCGGTAGAGTAGTCATTCATTCGGAGACACCTAGAAGCTATACCAAGTTTCGTTTGTTTTCCCTGTTTGAATATTATCTGTGTTGGATTTGGATCTTTATAAACGACGCGTGGACATATTGGATTAACGGAACGGACACGTGGAATATAAGGAAACGGATCAGACTTGACAATTGGTTGTAATCTCGCAAGGATTAGCAATCGCGGATACTATTTGGAATCGGAATTCATAAGAATCACTTGCTTTACGCATCGGAGTATTATCTCCAAACCTAGACCCACATCATACAAAACCGTTGAACATAAAATCTCGTCTGTCTATCGCGATTGCGCCTAGAACGGATTCGAGCAAGTTTTATCTATACGACTTGTAGACCTGTAAAGTCTTGCTTCTCAAAAGAGAACTAAAGTTCAAATTGCCACAATCTATACTGGATTGGAACCCCGAACTTGCACGAGGACTATAGTGTTTGAGTTGTTGTAGTTGCATTATCGAGCCACGTATTCATTTACAAGGTTTGTGTTGTGGTTATTTCACTGCCAGCCCCATAGTCAGTGTTTCAATGCGAGCAAGCGAACCTTGCGCTTGCGCTTGGCTTCCTTGGCTTCCTTGACTTCGTCCGTCTTCTCGAAAGTAACGGACTTCTGAAAAAGAGCTAGCAAGTCAGAATAGCGAAGTGAGAGAGGCGACAGAAACACGAGACCTTGGAAGACAACGGGAAATACACCGGGTCATTGATAATGAGAATCTCCTTGGAGGATGACTTGTCGGTGCGAGGGGACTCCTGATCCTTGGCTTCCTTGTCGCAGACCTCGCGAGCCTTAGCCTTGAGACTGCAATCAGTCTCCGCATGAAGGTCACTGCCACAGAAGAGACAGACTGATGACTGGATGGGAGTCAGCGCTAGCGATGCAGAAATGCGAGCTAGCTACCTTGTCGCCCTTAGAACTCTTGCTCGAAGTGGTGGAGTCACCGCTGGGCGAGTGGGACAAACGGCAGGCCCATGACCAGTAGCATTACAGAGCGTACAAACAATGCTCGATGTGCTGGGAGTCGTCTTGGTGAAATGGAGTCCGCTAGGGACAGTTCCAGAGCCAGCGCGAGACTCAGGGGTGGTACTAGAACCGGACGCAACAGATAGGACGGTGTCTAGATCCATCTGAAGGGACTTGAGCGCGTTAACCAAGGACTGGATCTCTAAATACCTCAAAGTCAGAGAGATCCAGGTCAAGGCCATCTAACGCACTCTCGCCATCGGAGTCTGGCACGGTTTCGGGGGACTTGGCAGACTGCGAGACAAGTCAGGGTCAATAAAGGATCGAGCGGAGAGGGGCATAACACACCTTGCTAGCAGCCCGATTGGCAGCACGATCCGCGCGCTTGGCAGCGTTGGCCTCGATCTGGGTCTCGTAGAAAGTGATCATGCCCGATATTCCAGCCATGTGCGACTTCGGGGCCTGGAATTTCTGCTCACGAGTCACTGTAGTAACGATGTCGCGCAGAGTATACAGCCCGTCCTTGACCGCGCTACGGTTGTCGTGGGTTAAGCTTTCCTTGAACGGTACAAAGCCGTGCTAGCAAAGGATTAGAACGGAAACGGTGTTGCGAGCATAGTTACGCACTGCACGGTCAATAGCCGTCTGGAGCGTAGCGTGTTTAACAGCAACGGGAAGCTGTTCCACCTTGGCGACCCCTTCGTACGCTGCGAGCGCAGAGGTGAAAGCGGTGCCTGCGGCGTCCAAAGCGGACGGAAGAGTTTGACGCGCCATAGAATGACCAACCAGCAAGAACAAGAAACAGAGTAACGTCGGTACCAAAGCTTTTATAGACATTTGGGTGCTAGCACCTAATGGGCCGGATGGCGCGAAATTTTCAGACATGAGAAAACGCGCTAGAGGATAAAAGCGCCTTTCACACGGAATGAACCAACCGGGGACGGTTGATTATTCAGTGGGGGGGAGAGGGCCGAGGTTAGACAGTGCAAGCGGGTCAGCAAGCACAAGGAGATCTTACACGAGCGAAAATTTCGAGCTGCTAGCACATCAGAAATGATGAAGCAGAGCCAGAAAAACGACCGTCGGATCAGAAAAGTGCGAGCAACCATACGAAACAGCGAGATACTTGACCACAGACTGATTGGGAAGTCAGTGGTTCAGTGATATTGATGATGGAAGCACGCAGATCCGGTCTAGAAGGCGAAGCGAGACATTGACCCTTTTGGGTTGAGTGGATCACAACGCTTCTATTTTGATGGAATCGAAGAAAGGTTTTGCCAAAAAGACTTGAAACGAGTTCTACATCAGAAGGCGGAATGAAGACGTGCTGCGAGCGATCGAGTGTCAAGAGAATTGACTAGCAGTGTGCTAGCACTATATTTGGGAACAATAGATCCGAAAAAACAAGTGCGAGCAAATATTGGGATGATGTGCGAGCGAATGGTATCTATGTCTAACATGGAAACAAGGCGCTAGCATCACCAAATCGCTGCTAGACGAGACCTAGGCACTTATGGGAATTCACAAGTCAAGAAAAATTGACTAAGTCGAAAATTCGCTTAAAGAGGTTCACACCAATAGAAAGCAAACGACTAGTGGATTGTACCATCTACTACTAGCTACGAGACATCGTAAACTAAGCTTTTGGGCAGCTAGTAGTAGGCAAAGCAAAAAACGCGAGCGAATATAGGTGTACATATTTTTGGGCCGGTGGCCGCGCGATGTGTATAGTGCAGCATATAAAAAACGAGAAAAAGCCCCCCACGCCACCGACGAGCTACAGGCCAGCGTTCCCCCCTCCATCTCCGCCGAAGTCGAAGGCGGAACCGCAGGGCCGACAAGCGTGTGGCCGGGGCTCGGGAAGAGCGGCGCGGTAGAGGGACCAGCGACCGGCGGGGCACTGTTGGACGCGACTGCCGCCGAAGGCTTCGCGAACGCACGGAGCGCAGCCTCCTGTGAGCAGGACCGCCAGGGGGTGGGACGGCACAACAGGGACCAAGCCAGGGGCCTGCTGAAGGATGGGCTTGACGGCGCCGAAGTTGGGCAGAACATCGATGTCGCTGATGCGGTGGTCGTCGGACGGCACGAGACGGGTATACGAGTTGGACAGCTCGTTGACCGATGGCTTGGGTTTATGGACCACGGGAGTGACAGGGTGCTGCGCGTACCGGTCTCGGTGGCGTTCCTCAGGCGAAGTGTGTTGGAGAGCGCGCTCGAGGAGACCTTGAAGGACCTCACGGTCGCCGGGGTCTTCGTAGAACAGCCGCACATACTCGGCGTCGAAGCCGTCGTTCTGCTGGAGAATGATATCGACGAGTTCTTGGAACTGCTGATCGTATTGCGCCGACATGCGAGTAAGCTGGATCCATTGCAGATCCAGCTCACGGCGAGCCGTCACAAGAGAGATCAGTGCAGTGTTGAGCGCTAGGAAAATGCAGTTAGTAATGTGCTAGCAAGGAAAAAGAGAAAATACCAGAAGGCGCAACCGCGAGAACGGGGCGGAGGCGCTCGAAGCTGGTGAGCAACTCCGGGGCAGTGCGACTGCGCGAGCAAACCATATGCCCGTCGTTGCAGCGCTGGCAACGGTTGGTGCGGTTGGTGATGCAAGGCTTGCAGTCGTGGCCACGGGAGATGCAATTTGTGCAAGCAGGAGGGCCTTTGTTGAGGAAAGGCGGCTTGGAGGCCTCGGTGACGAGGTTGTGCCCGACCTGCTCAACCAGCATCGCTTTGACCTGCTTGCGGTTGCTGGCTGCAGGTTGAAAAAGGTTAGCGAGACGAAAAGAAAAGAGAGTAAATGGCAACGTACGGGGTCCCGCAAAAAGCGGAGAGACAGGAGCAGCGAGTACCGTCGCTGGCGCGGCTTTGGCCTTGCCTCCGGCTGCGCCCTTCGCAGCCTTCTTGGGCGATGCCGAAGTCGCATCCTCCTCGTCCGTGCCTTCTTCCTCCTCGTCCGCGCCCTCTTCCTCCTCGTCCTCGCGAGCCTCGGAGCCCTCGTGTGCTTGTTCGGGCTCCGCAGGCTCCTCGGCGTCGTTCGTGAGTTCGTCGTGGTCCTCGTCGTCATCGTTGGCGACGTAGTCCGCGTCAGAGTCATTGGGCTTGGCCTTGCGCTGGGACTGGCGCTTCTTGGGTACGGACTCCTCGTCGGAGGGACTACGAGCGCGCTGAAGCGGGAATTTAGAAAAGACAAGTAAAGATGGACGGATGGACTTACCTTGCGAGCAGAAGATGCAGCCTTGCCCTTGCCTTTGGTAAACGAAGGAGGGGTGTCGTCCTCATCATCCGAGTCGTCCAAGGGGTCCTTGTGATGGTACGGGGGCATGGGGGTGTGCACTTCGACCTGGGGAATGCCAAAAGAGGCATCCAGAGCGATGCGTGTGCCTTTAGCATACACTTTCTAGGCAAGAAAAAGAATGTCAGGTTTAGGAAACCCAGATGGGAAAGACGGACGTACCAGAGCTTGCATCACCTCTGCGGAAGGCTTCAGGTGGAGGTAGAAACTCAGGTCTTGACCCGGGTTGGCCTTGGGAACCTTGAACGGTTTCGGGAACTTGGCCTCGACGGCGGAGGCGACTTTGTAAATTGTGTACAAAAAGCGCTCGACCTCGAGCGGGGGCTGAGGAAAGGAAGTTCGGTAGTTGACCTATGAAAAGGATCAGAAATGGGGCTATCGACCCTCAAAGATGGAGACATACGAAATGCGGCTTGGCAAGACGAAGCACGTCAAAGAATTCGTAGGCATCAGAGGTGGGAAGCGCGTCGCTGTCGAAGTAGCGGATGAGGCTGCGGGAAACGGTGTTGTCGAACGGGACCCAGTAGTTGGCGTTCGGATGGTCGTGGACCAGGCGCTCGCCGTACGCAGAATGCTGCTGAGGCTTGGGGGGCTCAGGAGACGCATCCTTCGACAGAGCGACAGTGGCGGCGCTTTTGGAACCCTTGGGAACGGGGTTCAGAGCTCTGGGAAGAGGACGGTCAGATTGACCGACCGGGCGAACAGGCGAAGACAACGGAGTCGCTTTGGTCTTGCGGGACATTTGTGCTTTGAAGCTGTTGGCGATGGTAGAGGCACGAAGGGTACGGGTTGTGGACATACAAATCGGAGACAAAGAATTTGGTCGCCTATATGTATGTTAGTTCCCAAGTCCAACGGCAGAACTCAGCACGCACCGCGGCGACCTCCCAGAACAGTTTCAAGGAGACCGCAGTTCAGAAGACCAGTCCCTGCAGGGACTGGTTCGAGCAAGAAAGAGCTGGTGCACCGAAAAAGGAAATGCCGTAAAATTAAGCTTTAGAAGCGTGATGGATCACCACACGGTGTTTCACCAAAGAATAATAAAGTTGGCAACCACCTGAGTAGGGAACCTGCGAGCAGACAAGTGGAAGAGAAAGCTGAAGCAGAAGAGTGTCTAGAAGGGTCGTCAGGAGTATTATTAAGCAACGGGATTAAACTCCTGTCGCAGATATAAAACACCTCGACACACTGAAGACACTCTGACAGTTGATGGCCGATCTGTAGGTCCGCTTGACGGAAGCAGATTGCTAGATAAGATAGGGACTTGACGTAGAAGCCCTTGGCAAAAGTTCTAGCAGTACACTTGGATGGGTGGAGCTGGCTAGGGAAGGCATAACTTGACTGGCGTCAAATAAATGGGCTAAAAATTATAAAAAGCGTCCTGGCGGAGATATCATCCGAAGGACCACTAAATATCGCAAAGTGAATGGCACTGCGTGACGACCGGGGACGGTCTAGATTTAGTGAGGGGGAGATGAAACACCGTAACAAGAGTGCGCGGCATCTAGTGCTATTTTGCGATTTCCTAGGACCAGTATTTATACAACGGGAAAGCACTAGCACTTCTGAAGTGTTATTACTAGCACTCAGGACTCTGGCTAGGTGATATAAAGGAGAACTGGAGTGAGCCCAAGCTGCCGGTTGTAGCATCAGACACGACTAGTGTGACGCGCTAGTACGGTCTGAAGGCACAAACCATGGGGAAATAACCATAAGCCTACACAGTCAAGGTGCTAGCACCTAGGAAGCGAGACACAGAAGAGGGATATTGCGAGCACGCTAGCTGGAGGTGCGAGCGGCGAGTCTGGGATCTGAAGGGCAGTAAGCTATGCGCTAGTAGCCTTCTAGCAAGGGTGCTAGCGTGAGGAACCCCTCTAGCGATCGACCCGAGACCCGAAACACAGATGCGAGCACGTGACGGTCGCGACGCGGTCGCGAGTCACAAACAGAAACAAAGTAGACAGTAGAGGAATAGCTAGCAGGCTATTGGTGCGGATGCGCGGGTCACCACATATGCAGTAACGGATAAACAGACTGCTAGCCGGTGCTCTGACTCGTGCTAGATGACTCCAGGCGGCGGATTCAACTCCACTTCGTCAGGATAGCAATTCCAGCAGCTGATGGCAAGCTGAGGGATCACTCACGATACCCATAAATGGACGCTAGCGGATCAGTGTGGCTGTTCTGCTTGGCATAGACCCATCATAAAACCAAACGGCAGTCGTTTCATTGGCTGTCGTATCTATCACATCATTTTCACTCATTTATATTATTCATTCTGTTTATCACATGTATCATGGACCTCAGTAGTATAAAGGGAGCACAGAGCAGGCTAGAACCTCAGATTATTACACCCCGACTTTGTACGAAGTTGGTGCAGGTGGTCTCAGGTTGCTAGTGGAGATTGTACACACACTTCACAAGTAGTAGCTTTATTGGAATCAATACTGTTGACTCTGGACACGTCGAGATCTTAAGTTGAGATTCTAAGTTGTTGGCTCGCGGAGTCTTCACATATAAAACCAAGGGTGTTCTCTTCGAGAACCAGCTAGCAGTTGCACTAGCAGCTTTGCCTTCACCCCGATATATTCGTAGTGTGTTGGATCGCCTGCTAGGTGATTGTGTGTTGACTCGAGCCCACTAAGAAGAAGACGGACTAGGTGCCCCCACCTCTAGACCGACTGTAACTTGTCAGTTACTTCGCCTTCACCCCGATATTGACGGAAGCGCTGTTGTAGTGTGTTGGGTCGCTAGCTGGACGCTTATAGTGTCTATTGCCAATACAAAGTGGAAATGTTCCTGTTCTTGGTTAAGGAATAGGTCAGCGGCTTAAGGACTGCCTTGTCGCTTGAGGATTGAAGTCCCCTTGTTGTTAGCCTCAATAGTCTTTGGGTACCCCATTGCGACGATTTTCACAAACCTACATACTCTGCCCTGGTGCCCTCGATCTAGCGATCCAGCCACCTTGTATCCAACCCATATAACCCTGCCCATCCCAGGTGCTAGCGGTATTGTTGTTGGCAGCTGCGTAGTGCTAGCGTGTTGTTGAACAGCTTTGTTGAAGTCTAGCAGTCGAATTGTGTTTGTTCCAAACCCGTTGGTCGCATACTACGGCCCGGACCCGAACTCACAAAGAGAAGCACTTACATCTTTGGAGGAATAGATTGTTGTAGTGGTGGTTTTGTGGTTGTTTTGTGCAAGCACGAATCTAAGCTATTTCTAGTCGTATATCAAGTGCACCGTTTCAGCGTCAGAATGGATTTACCTTATGGGAATTCATCCACTACTGGATAATTCCTCGTCTTTTTTTTTTCACTCTATCTTATTGCAATTTTCATATATAATGGCAATCACAAAAAAAAGTTTTTGGAAAGAGCTGAGGTGCCGTTGAACTGTCTGGAATTTGACTATACTTGAACATTGCTTATTTCGCGTGTTTCAAGCTATTTCCCAGTCTTCATAGAGTCAGTGCTGGGTTCCTGTGCAGCTGGCTAGGCTGTGATCACAGAGTAACGGGTGCAATGAGTGGGAAACCTCTCAAAGTACTGGCTTGTGCTTGCCCCGAAACATGTAGGGGTTTGTGTAGCCTTTAAACTCCATAAAGGAACTATCCTGGTTTATTTCTGCTTTCGCATATTGGAAGCAGGGCTGGGATATTGGAAATAAGATGTGCAGAGTTGGTTGGGAATAAGCATTCCAGTCACATGCGGTGCGAGGATATCTCAGAGCCTTATTTCTGTGGCAAACTCGGTATAACCCGAACCTGGAAATAAGGATCAGATGGGCGTAGTCTTGACTGGAATAGTAAATCCTTCGAGACTCAAGAACCCATTCTGGGAAGGGCCATGATATGGGTATCATCCAAAAGCTATAGCTTGGGACTATCCATATCTGAAGGCTGAACTGAAGGGAAACTCAATTCCAAGGTGTTGGAATAGCATTGATCTCTGAACTGTTGGTTGGAAACTGGGCTACTGGGCCCAAGCTTGGCATAGGCCTTGGAGGCGATGCTAGGTTGTGCATTGTGGTGCCCTGCTGCACATTCTATTCCTGGAACCAATGAGAGATGAGGCTGGGGTGGTCTGATTCAGCAGATCAAGGCTACATTGTTGTTCCGAGGTTTTGTGTCATGGGAATAAGGTCATAGAGGTTGGGAACCAATGGGAAACTAGCTCGGAAGGTTTTCCGACGGATAAACGGCTGGATAAACGGGTAAAAGGCCCTATTACTCATAGATATTTAGTGTCACAGTTTGTATAAGTAGTCAGGAGTGTTTTGAGTTGGAGGAGGTCCCTACCCCCCAGTTAGTGGGCACATGCCTGCAATTAGGGGTAGGTCTCATCCCTCTTAAGCATTTCATGCGCAATTGGATTGTACATGGCATGTTGGGTCCTTATTTCTGTTGTATTCCGAGGATCGTTCCGGAATAGTGTGGAGTGTGGAAATAAGCTTCGCATTGAGGCAGAGATTGGGACCAGTGTTGTTGTGCTTGGAATAAGCTTGTTGGGATAGTCTTGGTCTTGGATATGGAATATGGAATATGGAATATGGAATATGGTTGGTCTTGGATCTTGGTTTTGGAATATGGTTGGGTTGCTTCATCGTTCGGACTTCAGAGGAGGGCAATGCTAACTCCCTCTCTGGTTGTCATCAAATCATCATCACTCATTGTATATTGTTTATCATTGTGTTTGGGAAATAAGCGTTGGAAGGCTTATATCCTCGTCTTCGGACACACATAATTCGTGGCTGTGAAGCCCTAAACATCTTATTTCCAATCACTCAATTATCGTTCAGGCCAATTCCTGGTGATATCTTGTGTTCCACCATCTCAGTGTTATTTCTGGGTGGTCGATAGAGCGGAATAGTGTGCTTGGAGCACACAATTCCTATAGCTGCAAAGCTTAGCATCCTAGCGGTGTCAGCATCGTTATTCCTCCGATGGAGTGACATACTGTACAGTAAGATCATTTCGACTTATTTCTGAAGTGCTAAGTGGCACACCACATGTTCCATTCTCCTCTCTGAAACAAACCTCTCCCTTCAACCTACTGTTAGGCCCTGTACAAGGGACTACCACTCGTCTGGATCTCTGCTCTTGCATCCTCTGATCATCCTATTTCTGATCCCTGTCGTATTTCCGTGGGCATCACTGCTTATTTCGGAAGGACTTGGGTTATATTTGGGTGATAGTTGGGTTGTTTGAGTGTGGTTCGGAGCACATTGATCACCGTGCGTTCGAGCTGGGTGGTCCGCCTTTTTCGGATGTGACTTGTAAGTGTGACACGATGTGTTCTTCCTCGCTACGCCGCCACTTTGCTACACCTATGTACGACAACTACAACACTGGAAACTTCGCAGACGAATACGAGAACGACAGGCCTGAATCAAGCCTTGACCCAGATCCCGAGGACCTGGGGCTTCCTGGTAAACACGAAACAGATCTATCTTTTGGAAGGCACTTATTGATGATTTCCTCAGTGTCGGAGTACAACAACGGTCAAGGAATCAAATATGTTATTACTTTTCACCCGACTCTCCCCCCTCTCAAAGCCTCTGAAAGCGCCGACGAAATGTGTGTGCGGAGGCCATCAAGTCCAGTACCTATGTTCACGAGAAGTTTTCGCTTGCTGAGGTTGTCGAAGCCTGTATTCTGGCAATTGGCCGGGATCCCCAGCTCTTGCAATTCAAAGTAGTCGGCACCCAGCTACGCACTATGGCATTCATGATCAAATACTCTATCCCTGGCCGTTCTGCGCTAAAAGATATGCAACTCACCACAACAGGACATTATGATGAGCTCAACAAGGAAGCTGTGAAGAAGGGCAGTCCAGAGGTGAAGCTTGAGATAACAGAAGATGTAAGTCGCCGATTGCCCATCGCCTTCATTGCACTAAACCTGAGACGAGCTGAAAAATGTGTCTACTGTTCCTGCAAACACGAACAGTCAGGCCAATGATGGGCAGAGCAAAGATGAACTGGCCTTGGGCCCGCAGCAAAAGAAGCGCAAGGTGTGCCCATCCATCGACTTGTGTGCCTATCTCATTTTTTTCAGCTCACGGGCAAAGAAGAGGAGATTGCAGAGACCATTGTGCAGCTCAAAGCAACATACATGTGCGCCAATAAGCGGTGTAGCTCACTGACCTGCTTCCTCGGCAATCCTACAGGCCAGCATGTCCAGCTTACCCCCATGCACCTCAGCACCTGGGCATCAGCCATCGTACGTGGTTCCAAGTCATCACCACCCTGATCCTAATCACATTTCAGCTTGCGAAGCACAAAGACGTCGACTTGCAGACCCCCCCAACAGACAAAATGTTCTATCCCCTTGAAGGTCACAACAACGTAGACGACATCAGTCTCCTTGCTCGCCGTCACAACCAGTCAAACAAGGCGCCAGTGGCTACCACCAATATCACAGTTAATCCAGACTACAATGGTCTCGTAAATCTCTTTCAGTTGATTCAGAACCCGTGTCCCGCTACCCCAGTCCACTATCATGCTCCTGCCCATCCTCCCTCGCATCCCCCTTCGCCTGTCAAGCCTGCAGCCCTGACCTTCGAAGTGTTCTGCGAGGCTGCCAGCATCCCTCACTCACCTCATTCCGAAGCTTGTCATTCTTGAAATTGATGGCCCACATCTCCTCAAATTCATTGGCGACACTGACCTCGACAAGTATCTTTCGGTTGGACAGCGTGCCAGTCTCCGTTACACCCAGTTGCAATGGAAGAAGGGCCTTGTTCGGTAACGCATCCATTGTTTTTTTATTTTGTAAGGTGTTTTTACTCGCCATCCGCATTGTAATCCTACATTCTGCATTGTAGTCCTTCACATAGTTCTGCATAGTTCTTGTGGCGCCTCTGTATTCCATGTTTCAGTAATACATATTTGCATTTGCACTGTCGAAATCAGATGAATTGAATCCAGAGCCTCAGACATAAGAGAAGACGAGAAGCGAAGCTACGGATAAAGGAGTTGTCCACATCTAAATAAGCCCACAGTGGCGCCAAAATCCCCAAGTCATGCCGGGCGTGATAATCTGGAAGGCTCTGTAGAGCTCGTAACATGCAGCCGAGGCAGGAAATGCACCAATACCAATGCGACGAAGGTAGGATTTGATAACAGAGAAGGCTTGTTTGACTGGCTGGAAATGAGGGGAGTAGGGGGGCAGATATTCAATCTTGCAGCCTAAAATGCATCAGAATGGGAAAGAAACAAGGAAGGCAAGAATTACCGAAAGATTCAACAAGGTCACGAATCTCCTGCGAGTGGTGTATGCGTACATTGTCCAGCAGCAAAACACTCTGCGGTGCAGGAAACGGGTTCATTACAGGAAGCTGTGAGGTATTAGAATGGTCTACCAGAGTCAAAAGAACTCACCAGATCATGACAAAGGAAATCAATAAATGTGTCACAGTCGAAGGATCCTTCTACGACATGCGACACGATGATGCCCTGGTCCAATGCACATGCACAGATACCCGAAAAGCGCTGCTTGCGCACAAATGGCGCGCTGATCTCCATGCGCGAGCCTACCGGCCCTCTGCCCCACAATCTCGCGTAGATTCTATCATCTTTCGACATCTCATCAGTGGACACGAGATAGTGCACCGGATATTGCGCAACACGATGGAGGAATATGCCTGCTTGCAAGGGATCTCGCTCCGATGCCATTCGCTGTACTCGTTTGACGTTGAGCCCTGCTCGTTCGAACGTCCAATGGATGGTGGTGATTGACACGGGAAGATGGCGGTATTTCTCCATGTAGTGTTGGTACTCATCAAGGAATGTGGTTGGTTTGTGTTTGGCCAGCTGAAGCAGGTAGTTGGCATCGGAGACTGCAAGGATTCGGGGGCGACCGGGGTTTTGATGACGAGCTCTAGCTACGCTGCCAGTTTGGCGGCGTCTTTCCCTGGCGCGATAGAGTGTTCTTGTCGAAAAATCACAGATCTCGGCTATTTCGTCTCGTGTATCACATCCGCGGGCCAACAGACAAAGTCCAATACGTTTGGTGTCATCGCTGATCTTGTGATTGACCATGGAGGATGGCCTAGCGAGTAAGAACGAGGAAGAACACCTCGTGTCACACTTTCAAGTCACATCCAAAAAAGGCGGACCGCCCAGCTCGAATGCACGGCACCTCAGCTCTTTCAAAAAACTTTTTTTTGCAATTGCCATTATATATGAAAATTGCAATAAGGATAGCACCTTATATGTTTATTCACTATGACAGTAAAATTCATAACTTGACATAATTTTACACATCATTGTTGAAGAAAGGGGTTGTCCAGAGGTGGACTGAGGAGTGTCCAGGTCATGCCGGTGATGGCGCCGAGTTGTGCAGCAGATCCCCTGCTCACGAGATCAAGAAACGAGCTCTAGAAGAGAACAGTCAGTACAATAGATACTAGGAAATGCTTCACTTGTCTTGTCTTGGAAACTCAGGTGTGGGCACAAGGAATCCAAGTCAGTGAGTGAATTGAGGTGGTGGTAAGAGAGACAAAGGAAAAGTAACATAACAATCTGTCCTGTCCAAACAAATAAAACGATCCCCGTATGTAAATGTATCTGTTGTGAAGCCTCAGCTAAAGGTGAACCTCTGTCAGACAAGCAATCCAGGAGCTATGCAAAGTTGTAATAGGGAGACCACATCCCCCTGCAAAGACGTTGACAAGTGGGTGCCCAAGCCACTGTTGGCTCGATCCCCAGCATAGTCCGAGAAGGCCAAAGACTCGGGCTCAACTCTTCACATTGGCGGTATATAGGTGGTAAAGTAAAGAGTCTGTAGACACTAAGATATGTAAGTCAGGAGTGGTAAAATGAGGATGAAAGGTTGTGTGTAAGAACAAAGCAAAACTTGATTATGGTGTGCTGGAATATTTGGTTGGAAGGTGGAACTGGCACCGGACTCGAAGGTGACATGTGAAGCAGGTTGCACTTCCACATTGTTAAGCTAGATTCTTGCTGTATACAATTTTGATATCTGCAAGCCTGAGAACCAAGATGTGTCATTGATCTCCTCAACACTGAGCGAAAGTGATTTGGCCATCTTATTCAGGTCCTTCAAGTTGTCATCCATCATTGGGCGACCTCGCCAATCCTGGTATGCCCATATGATAAATGCTTTCATTGCACCAGTCTGACACAGAGCTGTGCCCTCACTGTGGCAAAGTATTTGAAGAGTGTCCATCCACACATCCAGTTCAGATTGGTTGATAGAGCCAATGGAGGTGAAGAAAACTTGAGCAGCATTTAGGAATCCCTGTAGCTTCAACTTTTTCCACTGATATTGATTATTGTCCACTTGAGATCGATGTGCCTTTTTCAGTAATAGTTTGAATGCTTGTGATCTAGTATCCATTGAAATATGTGATGACAGTACATGCTTGATAAGCTGTGAATCCTGATCAAATGAAGCAAAAGTTCCAACCAGGTGTTGTGAGTAAGAGCATTCAAATTCTCAAGACAGATACCAAGTGCTATCTGTACCTCAATTGGTGTGCTTTGAACAAAATATCTTGTTGGGTCAGGTATTGCACCTGGGTGCAGATGCAAGTACGCTCGTGGGTCCATCTTTGATAAGGCAATCACCAAGTCATGATTCAGTGCTCGCTGGGTGGAAAAAGTCAATTTGAATATTTCCGCCATAGCAATATGAGAGTGACTATCATCACGTGCTGGCTCCGCCAGGAGGCCAAGACTAGCTACAAAAAATTTGTCATAGACCATGTCAATCAAGTCCTGAGATTTAAAATGTTCGGGAAATCTCAAAATCACTGATAAGGATGCACACAAGAGGTAGTAAAAGTCATGAGTTCGACAACTTTCATTTGCATATTTGAGAACCTCAATGTCTGGCACTGATTGAGTCAATACTGCTAAAGCAACTGCAATTGAGGTGTTTAATGCATGGTTTGGTACTTTCCCTAGACATCTTATAGGAACCATGCCCTGCTCTCCCTTGTCATTTTTACACAACAACCATCCATCAGTATACTCTTGCAGCACAGTCAGCAATTCTCCAATTGAAATTGCCAGCTCATCGGGCAAACTAGGCATAAATGTGGATTGAACAATGACTGGCAAAGTAGTTTTGAAGCTTAAAAGCTTGACAAGAAGTGGCACCACTTCAGTGTCTAAAGCATTTTCTGAGCGTGTTGTAGTCCACATGCTTATATCAGTTCTCTTCCTTCTTGACAGTTCTTGGGCCAGGGTTTCTACCATCATTCTTGTATGGAGTGAAGTGTGCCCTGTGTCAACACTGGGTCCATCACAAATACTTTGCAGCAAACTGGTAATTTCATTGAGTGATCTACAGGCACAGATGCAGGCAATGAAAGCCAGTGGATATTTTCGCAAGCTTTGCTCCACCATCTTGACTTGTGAGTAGACAAGATCCGCTGTTTGAGATCCTCTTTGATGACCTCCTGTTCTCATGGCAAGATTAGCTTCAATATTCCATAAACCACGAGCATACAGCTCAATTTGATCATATTGCATATGTTCTGCGCTTAGACAAGAGATGAGACTTCTTTGAACTGGATGGAGTAGTCTTTCAAGTATGTCAACATGTTCAAAATCTGCTGAAAGCCCAGCTAAGGACTGAATGCTGTGCTGCATGAGCGATTTGTCTGTAGATGTAGACACCATCCAAAGGATGGCCTGTCCATCAAGCCAATGAAAAGAACCTGGTTCACTGATAAATTGCATCTCATCTCCAAACTCTGAACCCAAAAAAAGTGTGCTGTTATACCACTGAGATTCCACAACTCTCTTCCATAGAACCCCTCTTTTCTGAAAAAGATGCCATCTCGAGGAATAGTATCCATATTTTGAGCTGACATATGAAGTGAACTTGAGGGTGAGGCTGATAAGCAAATTCAATGGCCGACAGAGGAAGTCTAGCCCCAAACAAAGGAATGGTGGCAGTAAAGACCGCATCCACTGTCCTACTCTGACAGGACACAAAATAATGTTTTGCAGATGGGGAATGCCTCCCATGAAGTGTTGGAGACCTGATCTGTCAAGGGTTTTACGTAATGGAAATAGGCTCTGATAAATCAATGGTGAAACTGCAGTTTTCCATGGAGATCTGCACAGTCCAGGAAGCAGTAGGCTAGCCACATGAAAGATAAAAATGATGCCAATACATGTAGTTGTGGCAATTGCAATCATGTTGTTGAGAGAAAAGAGCAAAATTGAAAGCCCTGCCAGGAATAGCATGACACAGACAGATAAAGCAAAAGGCAAAAAACCGATAATCTGAGGTGTTTTCCACTTGATGAGAGCATTGAATCTGTGCTGTCTCATGCGAGTGCGTAATTGGTGTGATGCAGGAAGCCCAGCAGAGTATGCATTTAGCCATTGCTTTATCAACATAGCTATTGCAGCGTCACCAAGGGAGCAGGCCAATGAAATGAACCACAAGCCATTGACCCAAACATCATTTGGAGAAGGGACAAATTTGGGAGGCTTGACATCTGGCTGTGAGGTGTTCAGCTGAGGGTTTTTGAGAGCTTGCACAACATCCAAAAGCAAATCATTTGTCAAGTCTTGTGCACTGGGTCCCAGATCATGAAATGTGTCAATAACAAAGGCGGCGACCACAGCGGAGAACAAGGTAGCCTTTAAATTTTGGTCAGGGATTATATGTATACTGGACAGGAGAATACACAGAGTTCTCACAACAATAAGCATGGTATCCAGATTTTGATTCCACTGCCGAAGCAGTTGATCATCATATGCATCAGCTGCTCTGGTATATTCTTCCCATATTGTTGCTTCTTCAGACATTTCTTGTCCGAGTTCATCTCGCATTAACTATAGATCATTTTAAGAATTGATCCGAGGAACATGAGTCGACTCACGTTTGGCGGATCTGAGAAAGAGTCTAACTTCGAACTTTCTTGAATATTGTGTGACTTGTGTGACATGGTGGATGTAGGAGTTGGTGAAAGACGGACAAGTGACAGAGCTTTTGTAGGGGAGGCGTGAGGTGGACAGGTTGTTGGAGTGACAACAGTGGCCGTGGTTACTTGGCATTGACAGATTGTTGGCCCCTTGAATGATGGATCACAGGAGATCGCAGCCACACTGCATCAGAAATAACCTCCCTTGCTGAGGATTCCATGGTCCTCCGATCCACAGATGCACATTTTATATGATCTTTTGCATGCTACTTTGGTGCGCTTTTTCAATTTCTTTGTCGGCACTTTGCCAGTTTCTCCAGCGCCTAGACGTATAGACAGTACTAAAAAACTATACTCAAACAGGGTCCACCTCCGTCTTGCCCTGGGGCTTTGGTCTGCAAGGCAAGGTAATTCGCTCCTGGATGATTTGCCCTGGCGCTCGAGTGACATAAACTTGTTGATTCCCTTGACAGCCTATCAGGAGATAATCTGACCTCGCCTGATAGCTATCCATCCATTACCATTTCACCACACTTCTCGTGATGTACATATCTATATATCAGCTTAAACATTCTAATAACCTACTTCGTGCAGCAGTAATCAACGTAATCTAGTCAGCATTTAGTCTCTGTGACAGAACCAATATATGGATGACGGGTAAGCCAAGTATCCATATATGGTCAGCACTCTGGCACAGCAGATTATCACTCTGGTTTTGTGGGTGATGTCTTGATAATCACGACGTACAGCTTTTTTCCTGCTCGGAACCTTGATCTGTATATTTACGTCCTCTGAACACCTGCTTCACTGCCTGGGATGGATGTTGACGGGCTTAGTGCTTCCACATTAGCGATCTGTACCCACTACCTCAGACATGTTCTTGTGGCATTCACCTCTTGGTGCCCCTTACAAATGACATTCCCCTTTCCTTGGTGCGGGACCGGGAAGACTTGGGTGGACCCAGAGCTGGTTCCCTTTGTAAGTTAACCCCGTCGTTTGAGCGTAGGCCGTCTCGTGTGCGCACCCTATGCCTTGTTCCGCGTGCCTCCTTCTCTGACTGCTTGCTGTACTGATTCGTGCTTCGAGGCGTCTATGCTACTTCTCCCCAAGGACCCCGTTCTGACAGCACTTCCATTTATTCATTTACCGCCTTGCTGCCACCGATTTCACTCCGAAGTGAGTGTTCGATCTTCGCTTTTAATCGACTTTCAAGGTCAGGAGGGTTTGCACGAGAACCGGATGGGTTTCGGGTCCCCACCGCGCATTGTACTAAGTAGTCTCCTTAATAAGACTTTCGACCAGGAAATGAGGAGACAGTCGTTCGAGGGCCCAAAGATAACGAAACAAGCTTCATCTAGTCCGCGGCAAGGAGCCTGTAAGTAAGAAGGACGTGAAAGCGAAAGGGAAGAAGCGACGCGGTCACGTTACGGCGTCCCAAACTCGTAAGCAGTTCTGACTGGCGGCCGTCCAGCCGAAACTTCAAGATCTACATACTTAATTTAAATTGCTGCGGTAAATACGGACAACTTGAACCCCACCACCACCCATGAAACTCATTATCGCAGGCGCCACAGGTTTCGTCGCGCAGGAGCTCATTCGGCAGAGTCTGCGTCACCCCGACATCAAATCCGTTGTTGCGCTCGCCCGGCGGCCCGTCGCCGCGCCCCCTGGCGCCGGCGGGGACGGCAGCAAGCTAAAGAGCGTCGTCGTGAAGGACTACGACGACTACCCCGAGGAAGTCAGGAGGGAGCTCGCGGGCGCGGATGCGTGCATTTGGTATGTGTTTCCTGCGCTGAAGGTACGGTATTAAGCTGAAAAGCGACCTCTGCAGGACCGTAGCGATCACGCCGTCGAAGTCCAAGCGCCTCCCCTTCGAGGAGGTGACGCGCGTGTGCCAGACCTCGACACTCGCGGCCTTGGAGGCGCTGCATGAGGCCGGCGTGGGGCGGCCGTTCCGCTTCTTGTACATGAGCGGCACTGCCGCGGAGCGCGACCAGTCCAAGACGCCGTCGTGGATGCCCGAGTACTCTCTCATGCGGGTGCGTACTATTTCCCCTTTCCCCCTTCCTTCCTTCCTTCTTCTCTGACGGAAGGAATAAATCAATCTAACGCTTAATGAATGCAGGGCGAGACAGAAAACCGCGTCCTCGCCTTCGCCGCCGCGCACAGCACCCCCTCCGCCTCCGCGCCCCCAGACTTCTCCGCATGTGTCGCAAAGCCGGGCCTCATCACGCACAGCTACGCCTCCTCGTTCTTCGCGTTGGGGCTGCGGCTCGCGATGGGCGTGCCGAGCGTGCGGCTGGAGGAGGTCGCGGCGGCGATGCTGCAGCAGGTCAACACGGCGCATGGGTTCGAGAAGGAGCCGCTGCAGAATGAGGATTTGGTGAGAATTGGGAGGAGGGCGCTGGATGAGGGGAGGGCTTAGATTTTTTGGGGGACTTCGCTGAGTGGAGCCCTAGGCATGTAATATTGTATTGTAATCCAAGATCTTTTAGTTTCCCCCCGAGGAATAGTAGCATCTACTTGTGGTCACCGAGCATACCGTACGCCCGCCGTACACTAAGTCGACATCTTGCGCGTCTCGCAATTACTTGATTGCGTGCCCTTGTACTCTCCGCCAGCGCGAGGTCATCGCAGGGTACAAGAAGGATCGGGTGGATCGAGCGTACAATTATATTTCACTTGATGCTACTGATGGATCCCAGAGACTCTTAAGGGCATCATACCAATTCAATAATCGGAATCTGACTCGCAATCACTTTCCTCGGTTTCAGGCTCGAAACAGTCCGGGGGAAACTTCCAACGCGGCTTTCCGTTCGTTCCGCTGTACACCACCGGGCTGAATTCGCTGTCCAGCCACTGCACGTCGAGGTATTCCGCGAGATCTGCGCCAGTGTTCTGCAGACGGTCGGTCAGCTCGCGCTCCATCCTCCTGCGCAACCCGCGCCTAAAATGCATGACCGAGTGGCGCGGGGCGCAGAACTGGAACTCGGTACGCTGAAGGAGGGGGAACTTCTGGGTCAGGGCCCCCCGCATTGACTGGCCACCCCATGGGAAGACGCGGTGGATGATTCTACTGAAGTCTTCGCGGCTGTAGTAGTCGTCCTCGTGGACGAATACGATTCGAAGGTGGAGTGTGGTGAGCCTCGGAGTGGCTGGTAGAGCGTGCAGTAGCTCTTCCGTAGGTTCGTTCAAGACCAGTGAGAGCGTATTGAGGGCCGGAAACTCGGGCAGACGATTCAGTATGTCCATAAGTTCGGTTGTGTCTGGATGGGAGGCCGTTAAGCAGACTAATACGGTGGACGGTGGAGAGCAACGTTGCTCACCCCAAACATAGAAATCCCATGTCAGAGATAAATTGACGAGGCATGGGCTCGTGATGAAGAGAACACTTTCCATCGTTTGTAAGGAGCATGGCACTGTATTCCTAGTTTCAGGATCAAAGCGCCCGACGAAAGCCAAGGATTTGAGCGCAGTCGGCCGGGATGCTTGTAGCAACTGGGGGACGGATTCGGTGTCGTTGACGAGCTCAGGGCAGTCTACAATTCTCAGCTCCTCGAGTGCGGTGAGATCAAATGTTTGACGCTCCGTAAAGTTACTGGATTTGGCCACGTGCGTGCCATCACAGAACGAGAGGACTCTGAGTTTCCTGCCGCAAAGGAACCTCGCGAGTTCGTCCAAACCGGTGGCAAACCCGTCCGAGTAAAATTTCATGCCAGAAAGACAGAGTTCTGTTGAGTTCGGGAACAAGCTCATGTACGCGATCGCCATCGATTTGTCCATTGTATGCGTATCCGACTCCCACTCGACGATGGAAACGTTGGGCATGATAGGAATCTTGGATGGAACTACGGCTTTTGACAATGGCTCTGGAGACTGCACTTGCTGATGACATTTGATCCCGTCCGCACTAGGGTCGGAGAACTTGACCCTTTTCACGATGTGCTGAAGTCTGGGCGTTCGCTGAACCATGGCGTCCCACCAGGTGATATCTTGCTCGCATGCGAAATGTATAACGGCAAAGAGATGTTGTATGGCGAAGGTCCGCATCGCCTTCGAGACCAGCGACATTGCGCGAAGGGCGGGGACGTCGTCGGCATTGTGCGCAGCGATTTCGGCGATCAGCTCTGGTGGGATTCGGAGCTCTATACTGAAGTGAGCACAATGCCAAACCATACGCGGATTAGACGAACGGGTGGACTGGGAAGACATACTAGTATTTGACAAGGTGCGTCTGTCACAGCATCACTTGGTCGCTATGGGTCGCGTGGTATGACAGAGCGCGCGTCTAAGGACATCGCTGTCCAAGGACTCTTATCAGATCACCTTGATCGCACAATGTCAATACCTGGATTCATTGCGGCTCAGTGATACAGATGAGTACTAGTATTCAAGCCGGGACGCACTTGAAGCTCATGGAATAAGGGTCCGCCGAGTCGCAGACCCATTTCATTTTAGTAGCGGCGCAGATGGGGACTGTAATGCGATTTTTGCAATTAGATACAGGTCGATGAATCAAGGCAGCACTCACGGTCAAGGTAAAGGTAACCCTTGGAGCTCAGGGCCGGAAAGCAAGACTCAAAAGCGGCGGTATCCCATTCCGTCTCAAGGACGTGTATCTCCACGCAACGCAGTGAATGCACCGTGTCCATCGACGCAATAGCAGTGTCAAAATCCTTGAATTTCCTCTCGTCGCCCGCCGACACCGAATAGTTCCAGAGTCCAAGAGTGTGCACGCGATGATTGGCGGGGAGGCTTTGGAGGACGATGAGGAGGTCGGGAAGATTCCAATTCTGGTAATTCTGCTGAAATTCAAGCCGCTTCAGTGCGGTTAAGCCACTGAGATCCATGTCGACCTCGTTGGAGAATGGGAAGAGCACAGATCAGTCCGTGAGAAGAAAACCATAAACGACACGCGTACACTCTACGATCCTGAGTTCTTCGATTGACGGAAGAGACGGTGCCAGGATGCTCTGCAATGACGGCCACGCCTCCACTCCAATATTAAGGGTTCGAAGGCAAGCAAATCCAAATGGACAGTGCGGGTCGAATATCCACGCGTCGAGTCCCTCGCACGGGGACAAAAGAATGAAACGATCCAGCTGTATTTTGGACGCGACGGGTGCGAGAGCACCGAAGCTGACGGATCGGGGTCGACGAGGTTCGGCTGCACAAATGCGTCTAGTTCTAAGGATCGTATACCCGGCGCGCAATTTTCGAGGTAGGTTTGGATAATGGAGAATGAATGGAATATCCCGGAAACCAAGACGCGGCGAATGGTCGGAAGACGCAAAAGGGACTGAATGAGAAACCTGCTTTCGATCTCGGCACGGCACCTATACTGAGCGTCGGTGCAAAGCACCGAGAGTTCTTCGAGGTTGGGTAGAGCCGTTCCAGTGATAGCTTTCAACACGTGGATGTTTAAGGATATTTGAAGGTGTTGGATAAAATGAGCGAGGTGAGGAGCGGCTCCGAGACTTCTCTTCAGCAGCCTGAGGTCGCAGACCACTACGGCTTTTTGAGGGTCTCGGTCTAGCGTGATCTTCTTAAAGAGACGAGACTGGGCGGGCAACACCCAAGATTTCGACACGAGTGCGCAGGAAAGCAAATCTGTTCATGCTCGGGACCCGGAGACATGGTGGATTGTGTATTCCAGCCATTCTGGAATGGCGAGAACAGCTGGAAAAGCGCCAAAGAGGGTAAGCATCTCAGTAATAGCTCGAGATTCAGACTGACGATGTGGCTCCATATAATACGAAATGGGACTTGGCTAGTACTTGGGTTCATTCAGAATCTTTTGGTCGAAGTTTGCAGTCACGTGCTCGTGCAGGCCTTGAGGCTAGCATTTACAAGCGCACTTGCGTACGAATACAAAAGTTGCAGGTCGTTGGACATTACATACAGAGAAATGCAGTCTTGATGCGTGAGGGAGAATGGGACAACATTCGGAAACTATTGAGGTGACCGGAATGATGGGAGAAAAGAAAATTATATCCATTTGGGTAGACGATACCAAGTCGCGCTAGAGAAAATATAGAGTACCAGGCAGAGGAAGCCGCAGGCATAATCGAGAAAGAAGAAAAAAGTAGTAAGGAAAGAGAGGGAGAAAAGTAAGACCGAGGCTGGGACGAAAGACATTGTAAAAGTGTGAGGAAGGAAGAAAACTGGGAAACCAACTTGGAAGTATTGTCACGTATCTTTCTGCATGTGCGGCCGGTGATGGCGTATCGTGGTATACAAGTTCCGAGAGAACGGAAAGACGGGCGAGAGATGAGCATCGAGAGGGTGAGACGAGGAAGGTTACAAGACCTTGAAATGGTTTCGCAGTTGTGAAGTAAAACGGTGTCGCTGTGCAGCTCGAAAAAGCGGAATATATAATGCTAACAGGGAGTCGAGATGGATAGAAGAAGGTGCTCCAACCACCTCCGAGATTTGAGGGAGTATGTGTCGGCCTTTGTCGATGCAGAGCTGAGAGCTTTCTTGGTCCTGGGTCCAAACGGCCATTCTGCACTCGATTCCGTACGGCATCTGGATCCAACAAACGTTCTGCGAGTTCACGATAGCTCCAGTTCAACATGCCGTCTGGTACGATAGATATAATAAGGGGGTCCGACCACTGCCGGGATTTGAGGGAGCAGGATTAAAATGTGTCGGCCTTGGTCGGCGCACAGCAGGAGATATGAGAGCTTTCCAGACGATCCCTTGGGCTCCTTGACGATGTTGATCCAACAACGTTCCATGAGTTTCGTATATAGCAGCGGCTTCCGTTAATGATGCGGCGCGCCCGTACTAGCATCGCATGCTCTAGACGTTTGGCCGAAACCGGTCGGAGAGGCGAGTCCCAGAAGAAAAGGATGTGATGTGGGAATCTGTGAGAGTGTGTTCGGAGAACTTGGAGGTGATACGCGGGCGAGAATGAGGAAGCATAGGTGGTGTCGTGGTGGAAGGAAAGAGACGGCTGATGGAGTGATCCCATCAACTCTCGCAACCTCTTTTCGGTCAGGGCGACGATTTTCAAGGGGACACTATCCATGAACTCTGACAGTGACGAGCCCGCCCAGCTGTCAATATCGGACCAATAAAACTCATCCACCGAACACAACACCGCTTTTTTTGCTGTGACCCAGTGCCTTACACAATCTACAAAACTCTACCGATCGGATCCCAATTTTCACGCCGATATATGTACTGTGTCCACCTTGCGCGCGCAGAGGGGTGAATCCGGTGGAATACGTCAGTCACTCGTAGCCCCTCAACCTCCTCTTCGTTTTTACTCCTTCTTATCTGTTGTACAGTGACTATGCTTCCAGCCCTCGGTTACCGATTCGACTTTCGAGATTTTTGGGTGTTTCGTGGGACGACGCTGTTCAAGCCTAGTTCCAAGTTTATCCAGACAGCGGCCGGGAGCGGCAATGCATGCGTGCTGGACAACCAGTCCGACAATTTCCAAGCTCATCCAGCCTATCGATGGTTTGAACTTTGGCAAGTCATCGAAATTACTGAGCTCGCTTCTCCGTCCTGCCTGCCAGTGTGGTCCATGGGTACTCTGCGCAAAGAAGATATTCCAGACCAAAGTAATTAAAATTTTTCGATAAAAGGCGTCCGTCTTCCGTTCAGCAAGTATCCAAGCTCGATGAATACCGCTTCTGGTTTACGCCAACCTGAACACTCACCTGAGCCTGGAGTCATACCACCAACCAGTTCCATTGGCCCTCTCACAACACGTAAGATTCTTTTGACTCAGTTTCTCCGTGTACGGCACCAATCCGGTCTGCGCCCTTCCCTGGCTCTGTATGCTGCCCTTCCTCGCCGTCTCCGTTACAAGACATCCTGTGTTTGCGCAAATGCATGTTGGACGTACATCACGATCAAGGCTCTGAATCCGTCCTCGGAATGTGACTCAATGCCCAGGGCCATTGAGGCTTTCATTATGTTGGCGGAGGGCTGAGTGGGCGGACGCGTCGCGAAGTGGGGCAAGATAAGCTTAAGGAACTCTGGAGGGAGCGCGAGGAGGGGCGGCTGGGGCTGCGAGAGAGGCGTTGCGTCGCCAAAAATCTTGGGGAGTGTGGGGGAGTGCATGCGTGGTCGCTATGGGCATCGGCGTCGCTATATCGTGCATACTGCCGCATAGAGCGTTGTTGCGGCGGAGCAGCATTAACTGCATTGGCTCTGCGTGCTTGTGGTGTTGCGCCGCTCGAGGGAGTGGCACGGGTTGTGGAGGACTAACAGATTGTTCTTGTCAGCGCCACATCTCGGTCCGCGCGTCCACGGCCCGGTCTACTAGGACGGCGCAACGCACGCAGAGTTAGGTCTGACATGGGCAATTGATCGGAGTTAGGGCTGTCACAGTATGACAGATCGATCACACTCTTCTCGGAGGCACATGAACTCCTCATGGTCTCTGCCAGTAACCGGTTGCGACTTTACACAATTGTAAAAAAAGGGCCACGCAGGGCACAACCTTGTGCATGAATATAAATTGCCCCTGCGAGTTCGAAAATTCGTCTAGACTCCACGAAATGCGATCAGAGTATCAAAAGTGTACCTATAATGGTTGATAACAACAACGTCCTAGCTGTCAAGAAATTGGTTCCGAGATCCTGTCAGCATGTAGCATGGCTTACGAGCCTCGCCTTCCGCCTCTTTGTCACTACCCACCATCTACGCCCACCCTTAGTGTTCCACATCCTCTCAACAGACTACAATGAACATCCCCAACAACATTCTACCTGTGCTTAGGGTTGCTCAAGCAGCCGCTGCAGGCAATCCTGTTCCAGGACTCAATGATGTTGTCGCACTAGCGGAAATGGTTTTGGTGCGTAAATAGGTTTCAGTGAGGGCGTCGGGATTGTCTAAAGACACTCTTGATAGACAATGAAGGGAAATGAGGCTGATCTACCGGATCTGATCAAAAGGCTCAAGCCATTGATGGAAACTGATACAGTTGGATGTAGTGACAATTTGAAACAACACTTGGACAAGTTGAAAGAGTGCGTGACATGTAGTAGATTTCAGTCTTCAATTGATGCATTTCTCTGTATTTCATAGGAATCTCGAGCCAATTACCACCAGACTCAGATCACTTGAAAAGAAATCGAAAATCAAGCAACTTTTGAAGGGCAAGAAGTATGGGAAGGAGATCCAGGACATCAAGGCTTCCATTATATCTTACATTCAAGATTTCACAGTAAGACTTCCTTCCGTTTGTGCATTTTATGTCTGTCTAATTTGTTCTGTTTCCAGTTCCATAATAGCATTTCTATCAAAATCTTGGTGGATCAAATGTCCACAAAAGGTATGGAGAGTCATTTCCTTGTTAACTTGCTGTTGAAATTCTTTGCAGTTGATCAGGTGGATAGATCTGTCCAAAAAATAGAACCACAACGTATGGATTGTCATTCCTCCTGGCTAGTGTCACAACGTGATTGTTTATTTTCTCAGGAGACCGACGAGACCCTAGTGGAGGGGATGGACAACAGAACCAGACCCTGACAGTTAATAACTACATCTCTGGTGTGAGACATTGTTTGGGTACAAACATGATTATTTATTTTTCCCAGGAGGTACTGGTGGCCCTGGTGGATGGGGCCTTGTACAGGGTACTGGCGGTGATGGGGGTTCTGGCAAGGGTCCCACTCTGAATTATACCATCAACAAAGTTGAAAACTTCACCACCGGTAAGGTGTCTTGCTTCCTCTTTGTGATCTGTTCATAACAGAACACCAATCACTCTATGTCTGTTTAGTCAACAGTAACCATGTTGAACAAACCCTAGCAAAGATCAAATACATTTCAGCACGCTACAATGCTCCAAATACTCCAGACAAATGCATGGAGGGCACTCGGATTGACATTATCCAGGAGATTATAGCACACTTGACAGCTCCATCTCAGTGCATAGTGATGCTTAGTGGCTCTGCAGGCACCGGGAAGTCAACAATTGCCAAGACTATTGCATCTATTCTAGAAGAGAGAGACATCCTAGCAGCTTCCTTTTCTTCTCACGGAACTATGCAGAGCGTAGGGAAATCAAGGGTCTCCCTCTCACTCTTGCCTATCAATTGGCAGGCCATAACCCAGACTACAAGAATATTCTTGTGAAGTTCTTGGATAAAGACCATACTGGGATTCTTGATGCAGACCCCAAACTGCAATTTCAAAGACTGGTTGTAGATCTGCTGGCTCAAATTCCAAATAGTGACAAGCTATGGGTTATCTGTCTAGATGCACTGGATGAATGTGGACAGGATCGAGGGCAGGTTTTCCTCCAGTGGCTTTCAGACACTGTCACAAAGATTCCACCCTATGTTCATTTTTTCTGACTGGCCGGCCAGAGGTTCCATCATATCTCAAGCATGATATATTCCATTCATTGATGCATGGGTTCAACCTTGACAATCTTGATAAAGGAATGGTTGGCAAGGACATCAGAACATATGTTGAGAAATCATTAGATGACATGTCCCAGACATTGCCATATATGTGGAAGCCTCAGGAGTGGGATGTGGATGAGATCACCAGACATGCAGATGGGCTCTTTGTATTCGCTGCTACAGCTGTTCGCTATATTCATGCAGGTTTGCCAAAAGTCAATCCACAGAAATCACTGGACTACCTACATAAAGGTGCAGCCTTGGTGCATTTAGATGAACTATACTTTCATATTGTCAATGAGGCTATTCCAGTATCAGAAGAGATGGATGATCGAGATCAAGAGTCCTATGACCTTTCCATAAGAACCCTGAGCACAATTTTGGAACTCTTAGAACCAATGGACCCCAAGGATCTAGCGGCATTGCTTGACTCAGATGAGGTTTCTGTCAGAGGGACACTTATTCCTTTGAGCGCTGTTATTCATGTGCCAGAGACTGGAGTAGTGCAGATCATACATTTGTCCTTCAGAGAGTTTATGACATCTCGAAAGTCGAAGCTATATAGGGATCGTGAGGACCTCTTGTGTGGGACAGAGAAACAGAAGCAGGAATTTGTATCAAAGGTGCTTCAGACAATGCAGACTGAACTCAAGTTCAATATTTGTGACCTGCCCACATCACACCTGAAGAATGCTCAAATGCCAGATCTTGGACATGGACTGAATAGCTGTATACCAATGTATATAAGATACTGCTGCTGTTTCTGGGCAGACCATCTAGCAGCAGTGTCAATCAATGCAAAAAATGCAGGGATAGCTAAAAAGTTCCTTGAAACCAAATGTCTTTTCTGGCTGGAAGTTCTAAGCTTGCTGGGAATGATGTTGATTGCATCATCAGCTTTATCGAAATTCTCAGTATGGAGTAAGGTATGCAGAGTATTTTGATGAAAGCTAAAAAGGGACTAATTGTTCATTAGGATCCAATGATGAAACAGTTTGCTGCAGATGTGAAAAGATTTATCATTTTCTTCTGGGCTCCAATCACTCAAAGTACACCCCATCTCTATATAACAGCCTTGGCCTTTGCACCAATGCAATCAGAAGTTCACCAAAGACTCCGATCTCAGTTTCCAGGACTTCTATCAATTGTGAGAGGACAGATGGAGAAATGGCCAACAGCACTTGGAGTGCTTGAAGGCCACACTTCTTTGGTCATATCAGTAGCCTTCTCCCCAGATGGGAAGCACATTGTCTCTGGCTCTGATGACAGCACTGTGCGCTTGTGGGATGCAGAGAGTGGAGCACCACTGGGCAAGCCACTAGAAGGCCACACTGACTCGGTCGCGTCGGTGGCCTTCTCCCCAGATGGGAAGCACATTGTCTCTGGCTCTTATGACAGGACTGTGCGCTTGTGGGATGCAGAGAGTGGAGCACCACTGGGCAAGCCACTAGAAGGCCACACTGACTCGGTCAGATCAGTAGCCTTCTCCCCAGATGGGAAGCACATTGTCTCTGGCTCTGATGACAGCACTGTGCGCTTGTGGGATGCAGAGAGTGGAGCACCACTGGGCAAGCCACTAGAAGGCCACACTTCTTTGGTCACATCAGTAGCCTTCTCCCCAGATGGGAAGCACATTGTCTCTGGCTCTTATGACAGGACTGTGCGCTTGTGGGATGCAGAGAGTGGAGCACCACTGGGCAAGCCACTAGAAGGCCACACTGACTCGGTCACATCAGTAGCCTTCTCCCCAGATGGGAAGCACATTGTCTCTGGCTCTCATGACAGCACTGTGCGCTTGTGGGATGCAGAGAGTGGAGCACCACTGGGCAAGCCACTAGAAGGCCACACTGACTGGGTCAGATCAGTAGCCTTCTCCCCAGATGGGAAGCACATTGTCTCTGGCTCTCATGACAGCACTGTGCGCTTGTGGGATGCAGAGAGTGGAGCACCACTGGGCAAGCCACTAGAAGGCCACACTTCTTTGGTCACATCAGTAGCCTTCTCCCCAGATGGGAAGCACATTGTCTCTGGCTCTTATGACAGGACTGTGTGCTTGTGGGATGCAGAGAGTGGAGCACCACTGGGCAAGCCACTAGAAGGCCACACTTCTTTGGTCACATCAGTAGCCTTCTCCCCAGATGGGAAGCACATTGTCTCTGGCTCTGATGACAGCACTGTGCGCTTGTGGGATGCAGAGAGTGGAGCACCACTGGGCAAGCCACTAGAAGGCCACACTGACTCGGTCAGATCAGTAGCCTTCTCCCCAGATGGGAAGCACATTGTCTCTGGCTCTGATGACAGGACTGTGCGCTTGTGGGATGCAGAGAGTGGAGCACCACTGGGCAAGCCACTAGAAGGCCACACTGACTCGGTCACATCAGTAGCCTTCTCCCCAGATGGGAAGCACATTGTCTCTGGCTCTTATGACAGCACTGTGCGCTTGTGGGATACAGAGAGTGGAGTACCACTGGGCAAGCCACTAGAAGGCCACACTTCTTTGGTCACATCAGTAGCCTTCTCCCCAGATGGGAAGCACATTGTCTCTGGCTCTCGTGACAGCACTGTGCGCTTGTGGAATGCAGAGAGTGGAGCACCACTGGGCAAGCCACTAGAAGGCCACACTGACTCGGTCACATCAGTAGCCTTCTCCCCAGATGGGAAGCACATTGTCTCTGGCTCTGATGAAAGGACTGTGCGCTTGTGGGATGCAGAGAGTGGAGCACCACTAGGCAAGCCACTAGAAGGCCACACTGACTGGGTCAGATCAGTAGCCTTCTCCCCAGATGGGAAGCACATTGTCTCTGGCTCTTATGACAGGACTGTGCACTTGTGGGATGCAGAGAGTGGAGCACCACTGGGCAAGCCACTAGAAGGCCACACTTCTTCGGTCACATCAGTAGCCTTCTCCCCAGATGGGAAGCACACTGTCTCTGGCTGCCATAACAGGACTGTGTGCTTGTGGGATGCAGAGGGTGGAGCACCACTGGGCAAGCCACTAGAAGGCCACACTGACTCAGTCACATCAGTAGCCTTCTGCCCAGATGGGAGACATGTTGTTCCTGGCTCCTGGGGCAGCAGTGTGTGCTCACAGGCTGCCTGTCAGGTTGCCCACTCCAGCACACCACCCTCTCACTCATGTTTGCCCATCTCCTATTGCAGCAATTCTATCAAAGTAAGCTCTAATTTTCCCTGTAGGTTCCCAGTGTTTACTTTCTTCTATTCCAGCCCACAATCACTTATGTTTCTCCTTTTTGGACTATTCAGGAAGGCTGGGTTTTGTCTAGCACTGGTGAATTGCTCTTCTGGCTGCCTCATGAACACAGAATTGGATTCTGGATGCCTCTCAACAAACTCATAATTGGGAGACAGCAAACTTTACTGTCATATAATAACTTTGCTTATGGTACTGAGTGGGCAAAGTGTTATCTATCATTACTGGCAGAGCACCCTTAATAGGACTGTATGATAGTATTGTTACAACTGTGCACATCTGGCTCTGTCCAGACGCTCTGTCCCTCCGTCCTCCGGGTCCTTGGATCCATCTCTCTGTCCATCCAGACGTGACACCTGTACTTCTGGCTTGTGTCTGACCAACTCACTGATGCATCCAGCCTTGTCTGTCAACACACACCTTTGGGGTTTTTATGTAATGAAGATTTACTGAGTGTTTCCCTATTTCTGATCTTATGATTTACGCCCCATATGCTTCCCTCTTATTGTCTTTATTGTCTTTGGTAATACTTATTGTCTTTTACTTACTTCCTTCTACATTCAGACTATCTCCGTATTTAGTATAAATACATATTTACCTCTGGATGTAACTTTAGTTGATAATTAATGTGCTTTGCCTCTGCATTGCTCCATCACCTGATCTCTGCCTTCTTTGACTCTGTTGCCAAGTTAGTCGGTGTACCCGCTCGCCTTCATAGTATTGCTTTGCATCTGGACCTCCATTCAGCCATCCATCCATCTTCCGGCCTTCCATCCTTCTAGCCCTTGGCTCCATCCTTCTGCCCTTCCAGCCTATCTCCAATATGGATATAACAAGTATCTACCTTAGCTTGAGTTTCTATAGTTCAGTGATATTTTCTTTAACACACCTCTGGTGACATGGTAGTGCTGTTTCAGAGTGCTCCATGACCCAGGGATATTCCTTCTCACAAACAAGATGTCTTGTCTGCAGGTAAGACAACAGATTGGGTAGTGAGCAGTGGTCTTGTGAAAATGATGGAATAAAAGCACTAGAGTACAACAATCAAACTATACTACATAAATACTGTAAAGCGAACCATGTGAAACTATTATGAAACATGTGTACTGCGTATGTTGTCCATGTGGTTTACAAATGTTTACCATGTGTTCTACTAGAATGTTCTATCCATGCATTATATGTATGTCTGCCATGTGTTAGCCTTGTTCTATACCAACACACATTTCTCATATGTTCATATCTAATCCAGTTTCCTTATCAATATTTGACATCTTATCTGATGGGCACTTAGATCAACCAGGTGCTAAGATGTGATAAAAAGGTCTATTTCTGACATTACCCCCCCCTCCCCTTATGGTTGATGTCCTCGTCAACTGGTCCAATTTCGATAAAAGTTCCTGTGATCACATCAAAAAGTTTTCATGTGCAATAAGGAATTGTTTCCTGCCATGGTTTTAAACCGCTCAATCAAATAATCCCAATGACTGGCTTTGCAGATGGGTACCATTGTGAGGTCTCCGAGTGTGCTACACACCGCTTGTCACCTCATGGCCCCTGCAGACCATTTAGCCACACGATGGAATGAGCTTGGGCATACACAATGGATCTTCCTAATCAGAATCCACATTACCAGATGCAGCTTCGAACGAGACCAGTGCTATCTCCACCGGTTGGACCCATTCCACACCATCGCTAGCAGGATATGACCATTCCCCAAACTGTCTAAAGTCTTGTAGCATTCCCCACCGACGATGTGCAAGTGACCTTCCCTATTCAGACTGCCTCCTAACGAGACCAGTGCTCTCTCCACCGCTTGGACCCATTCCACACTGTTGCCAGTAGGATAAAACTGTTCCCCAGACCATCTGGACTCTTGCAGCATCTCCACGATGCAAGCGCAAATGACCCTTCCCTATTGCTGACTGCTTGATTTCTGCTGAAGGGTGAAGACGAGCTCTCTCATGCCAGGCAGACCTAGCCCGTGCCTGATAGTGGCCCATTAGACGAGGCAGAGGTTATCTCAACCACTGCCTTCACTCCACTTCTTACAACACGTTGACTAGCTGAGGGAGACCACTTGTCTCTCCTCTCTCCTTGCCATTCAAGCACCTTCAGATGCAACCATCTGGTTGTGCCTGAAGCCCCAAACATATCCTGAGGTTGTCCGGCCTTACTGCGTCTTATACTCGACCACAGACAATTGGTCTCCTCAGCAGAGGCACCTTTTCCCCTGCCGTATATGCACCCTGAAACACCTCACGACGTTTCCTGCCCCCTGGAAACACCTGCAACTCACATGGTGCCTCTGGAAATGTGGGAAGTTGTTGAGAGGTATAAAAGGGAGCGCATTTAGTAGGAGTAATCAGTAGCTTCCGGGGCACCCTCCCTACTCACTGTACAAGTCTCACTCGATCTAGGAGGTACTCCCAGCCTTCCCCGAATTTGTACCTCATCTCATGCACCCTCCTCCCTTGCCCTCGTGGCCGGAGACAGGCCACACCTCATATATTTGCCTGCTCGTCTGTACCTCACCTCCCACACCTCCTCTGCAGGGTCCCTCCTCACTGGACCTGGTGTCACATACTGTCAAGTACCGGTCTTCAACTGGGGATCCGACGGAGTTCCGAGATACACCTGAAAGGGATGAAGTGTGTATAAGCAAGACAGAGCAACTAGGATGTAGAGTGGAAGGTCAGATCCAAACAGAGTTCTGAACCCGTATACTGGAAGGGTTAGAAGGGGCTTGGCTTCAGCTCGTGTGCTGTGCCCTTCTCTACACCCAATGCCCGATTTCGGAGAGAGAGTCAGAAGTGAACAGAAGTCCGGGAGGAAGAGTAGTAGGGCAAGTCTTAGTCAATATTCAAGCTGAAGTCTAACTACGGACATGACTTGTATTTATAGATAAGTATAGTATTAGTGGGGATATAATGTAAGAGTCAGAGTAGTTGGAGGTCCGAAGACTCCATGATGAAACGAGTCATTGTGAATCATAGTAAGTCAGTCCAACTCAGACATCATCGGTAGTTCAAGACTTCTGTGATAGAGAAGCATAAAGCATAGCATAGGAATAAGTATGAGTCAAATGTAGTACAGACCAATGGAAACAAGAGTATTGCAGAAGGGCAGCATTGGATATAGTCGGATTCAGAGATCTTCGGAGTCCAGCAGCATCTGAAAAGGATATGAAGTCACAGCATGTGACAGTATCCTCCTCTTAGTGCCGAACCCTAGAGGTGCTTTGGTTCCCGAGGGTAGATCTGATCTGAGGTTGCTGACCCATCGGCATCCAATGACAGCTATATAGATAGTCATGTGATGGGAAAGTGAAAATTTTCACTCTTATCTGCAACCCACCACCATCACCACCCTACTCTACTTCGCTTCACCCATAACCCCCGTGATGCCTTGCCAGCAAAACAAATTGGAAACTGAATACCTTGACTGGCTCTGTGCCATCAACACCTCTGTCACGGAAGATGAACTTTCGGCAGAAGGATGGTAGCTGGCAGTGAAGTGGAAACACATATCAAGTGCCTCGGCTAAGGATCAGGAGAAGTGATTGACAACTCAGAGCCCCAATTGGAAGTGACATGACTCGGAACTCCGTATTTGGAGAAGATGTGAAGGATGAATAAATGAGCCAACTCGGACACTGTGAGTTTTCCATGACAGGGAATGAAGAGTGCCATCTTGGAAAGGTGGTCGACAATAACAAGAATGCTGGTATAGCCTTCAGAGAGCGGTAATTGCTTGATGAAGTCCATAGGAATGGAATGCCAAGGCTGTTTGGGGACCAGAAGTTGTCGAAGTAAGCCATAAGGCTTGTGGTGAATGTATTTGCCATGTTTGCATGTAACACAAGCTTGGATATAGTCTTTGACAAAGACTCCGAGTCTGGGCCAAACATACTCCTGTCGTACCCTGGAAAGTGTCTTGTTCTGTCCCCAATGACCATCAAGCTTGTGATCATGCTTGTCAAGTAGAACTCTAAGTCGGAGTCTGTCAGACTCTGGAACATAGATGTGTCCATTTTGATAGAGAAGGCCATTGTGAGCAACCCGCCTGGGCTTGGGAGTGTTGTTAAGGTGTCAGGAAGCAATGGGGTCTGAAGGTAAAGCCACTCAGATATCCATGTGAAGTCGATTAACATCCATAACATGTGCTGCTCGGAGTACTAGCTCATATAAGAACATAGCTCGGAGTGACACATTAAGCTGTTCTTGAGTGAAAACTGGACGGAAATTATGCAGATTCACACTAGCATAGTCACTATCCCCTTCTTTAGGGTAGATGTCCCATCGTCTAGTGAGAGCATTGGGCTTGCCACTGAGCCTTCCCAACCGGAACTGAAGGACAAAGTTGAAAGCGGAAGAAGCTCAGACCACCGAGCCTGCCAGCGAGTCAAAAGCTTGGTTGTAGCAAAATATTCTAAATTCTTGTGATCTGTGACCACGTCAATAGCAAGAACTGCACCCTTGAGGTACCAACACCAGACACAGAATGCTTCACAGATTGCAAGCAATTCCTTATTGTGGGTGTCGTAGTTGAGCTTGGTGGCTGAGAGAGTCCGAGAATGGAAGGCCATCGGCTGGATTTCCCTGTCGGGTGAAACTATTGAAAAGGATAGCTGCAATGGCATAGTCAGAGGCATCAGACTCCAGAATTAACTGAGCACCGTGGATCCAATGGGTCAGAATTGGGGCCAAAGTAAAAGCGAGTTTAAGTGTATAAAACACTTTTTGGCACTCAGGACATGTTCGGACTTCCGGGTAAGCCGAGTAAGCGGTACCCGCAATGTCCGAGTAATGAGTGATGAAGCACCAATAGAAATGGGCGAAGCCAAGGAATGATTGGATGTCCTTGACCTTTCAGGGTTCTGGCCACTCCTGAATAACCTTGACCTTGGACTCATCCATCAAAAGTCTGTTGGGCAAAAGAATGTAGCCCAGGAATTCCATTGTTTTGACACTGAATGCACATTTCTTGAGCAAGGCATAGAGCCCGGGACTCCAAAGGCACCGAAGCACTTCACATACATATTGTCGGTGTTCCGCCAGATTTTCCAAATAAATGAGGATATCGTCCAGATATACAACAATGTTGACATCGAGGAGTTCCGAAAAGAGGTCATTCATGAAGTGCTGGAAAGCAGCGGGAGCGTTGGTCAGGCCCTCAGGCATGACAAGCCACTCGAAGGAGCTGTAGTGAGTTTGAAAGGTGGTTTTCCACTCATCACCATCAGAGATCTGAATGAGGTGATAGGCATGCTTAAGGTCAATTTTAGTGAAGACTTTCGCACTCTGACTGGTGTCCAGCAGGTCAGAAATGAGGGGAAGTGAATATTTGTCAGCAACGGCCTCTGGGTCGGCTAAACAGCGAGTAACCCGATGAGAACCCCAACCAGGATAAACCCGATAGACGCTAGTAGCTTGTGTGTTCCCCGAGCAGTAGGACCAGTCGTACGGCGTCCTCCCTAGGAGGCCGTATGTCGTAGGTCGGGATGCAAGGCGGAACCCGGAACGAGTCGAAGAGGGTGTGATATCCACTCAGGTATACAACCCGGGGCATGGATACAACCCGTAGTACGGTGTGGAGGAAGCGGGGCAGGGTGGAGACAATGCCTATGTCAAGCCAAGGTAGAAGCCTGAGATTAGACGAGGTAGAATCTACTGTACATGGAGATTCTACCGTGTTTATATAGGCTTCTAATAAATTAAAGTGATCGCGGTCAATCGCGATCAGTTCCTGTACCGTAGCATTAAGGAGCATTAATGCTGATGCTCCTGGACTCCTCTGTGTTGGTTTCCATGGCGTCGGTGGACCTAGGAGACCCGACGTTCGGGTTTCCTAGTCCTAAGTGTCATTGTATCCAGTGGTTCAAACCCCCATCGGGTTTGCAACCACTCCTGTACTTGGTGTACGCTTCTGTGTCAGCCTTTGGTGTGTCCGGGGACTAGAGTCCGTCTGTACGGGTTCCTAGTCCCTAACGTCTTCTGTATCCCGTGGCGCAGACTCCCCGAGTCTGCGGCTTTAAAATCCGAGGCCGGGTTTCAACCGTGAGAAGGTCACGTGGTGGCGTCATGAGAGTCCCGTGCCGCTAAGACGCGTCTGTATCCATACAGACGCGTTGAAACGGTGACTATGGGGCTAGCGGTGAAATAACCACAAACCAAACCTTGTAAATGAATACGCGGTTCGATAAAAGTGACTACAACAACTCAAACACTATAATCCTCGTGCAAGTTCGGGGTTCCAATCCAGTATAGATTGTGGCAATTTGAACTTTAGTTCTCTTTGAGAAGCAAGACTTTACAGGTCCACAAGTCGTATAGATAAACTGCTCGAATCCGTTCTAGGCGCAATCGCGGATAGACAGACGAGATTTTATGTTCAACGTTTTTGTGTGATGTGGGTCTAGGTTTGGAGAATGTACTCCGAGGCAAAACGCAAGTGATTCTTATGAATCCTGATTCCAAATAGTATCCGCGATTGCTAATCCTTGCGAGATTACAACCAATTGTCAAGTCCGATTTGTTTCCTTATATTCCACGCGTCCGTTCCGTTTATCCAATATGTCCACGCGCCGTTTATAAGATCCAAATCCAACACAGATAATATTCAAAACTGGGATAACAAACGAAACTTGGTATAGCTTCTGGGTGTCTCCGAATGAATGCCTACTCGACCAGTTAAGCATGAAGTCTAGTAACTTCGCGTCCAACAGGTGGGGTCAGATTCACTCCTGTTCCTCCCATAACTATCCACTTAAATACGTTACAAGATTCTAAATATAAACAAGACAGATACAAACGAGCAATAGGGTTCAGGGTATATGACTAGTGGTCTGGCAGCTAGCCGGTGAATTCCTGTCAGATATCAAGCGATTAGTAAAATTGAGAGAGATTTATAATGAACATCAACGAGCCGAGCTTAGCGATGAGTCAAGATCTACATCGCTTAGAACGTTCGTGATGGGATATTGTTGATGTGTCAACTTTTAGCCGACTCCCTCGTCAGCCCTCTGTTACCTTCCTCGGTAACCATCCGCCCAACTGGTTCCACTTTGAACCGCTACAGTGATTTGTCTGAAAAACTGTGATAGCCGCCGCTTCCTAGTACCCGAGTATGGTTTCTTAGTCAATTGTTTGATCGACCAAGTCCAACCTCCTCTTGGCGGTCTGAAGACGTCAGATGATGTCTAATAATGATCCCCCTGGTTCAGAAGGATAATCCCTCGTAATACACCCTTAGTCAGGGATGTGCAGTAGCCCCAATCCGTTTCCAGGATGGTAAGGCACTTTCCGCGATTGCTCCACTATCGGCTTCTCACTTCAACCCTTTACCAGGATCGTTGTCCAGCGCCTTTCTAATGGTTCGAGACACATTATATCCCTTTTAGCTAACTGCCCAGGCCAGCAATAGCCCTTGTGAGATGACGTTCGTAATGTAATGAAGTACATTATAGTATGTTGCAACTCGAGCAGATTTGAATAAATGCCCGGGTGCCCCAATACCAGGTCTGTCAGCGTCGCGCGGAAAAAGTAGAACCCGGGCGATTCATGACAATATTGGTCCTTCCGGGTGATACAATTTAGCACCTGGAAGTCCATGCAAAGCTGAAGTTCACCCGATTTCATCTTGACGAAGAGAATCAGAGCTCCATGGGGAGACAAGGACTGTTGAATGAACCCGTTGTTGAGGTTCTTGTCGAGGAAATCTCAGAGAGCCAACAGCTCAAGCTGGGAGAGGGAATAGATGGGGCCAGGCAGTGGAGACTGGCCATCCTCAAGGTTGATTTTTAGATCATATGGCTGATGGGGTGCTAATTTCTCTGACTTGGAGGCTGAGAAGACATCAGCAAAGTCGTGGTACTCCGATGGAAGTCTGGACAAGTCTGGAGCAGGTGTAGCATCGGAGGACCTTCCTAACGCCTCGGAGAGGCCTAGGTGGAAAAGGTGGCTGCCTTTAGTGCGGAGTGCACTAGAAAAGGCAGCTGCTCCTATGAAGGAGATTGACAGGGGTTTAGTGTCAACTGGAGGAGCAACAGATGGCTCCACAGGGAAAGGAATGGTATCGGCAGAGGCCAATGTATGGACTTCGGTCGGAGCTGAAGGAGGACTAGCAGAGCCAGAAGAGTGGAAAAAGATTTGGCCAGATGCCCAGTCAATCAACAGATTGTGTTGGGTCAGCCAATTGTATCCATGCACAACAGAGCAAGCGGAATCCAGAGGTGTAACATAGAGTTCGACTGGAGTTGAGTCACCAGAAGGGAAAGAAATGTTGATTAGGACTTTCTCGGAAATCAGAGTTCCTGGAGATCTGTCGAAGAGACGGAGACCAAGCAGAGGGATTGAAACCCGAGTGAGATTATTGGTGGTACAGAGGACAGGGTCTATGAAACAATCAGACGAACCGGAGTCAACAAGTGCTTGGAAGTCTGACTGGATCCATGGGGATTGTAAGGTGGGGCATAAAGATTTCAGATCGGAAAGGGCAGAGGCATTAAGTCGTAAGAAGGATTCCACATGATTGAGATTATTTTCATGACCCTTGGGTTGCACGGAGTTCTGAGAGTTGCTACTCAGTTTCCCGACTGTGCAGCCGGAGCCAGAGCCAATGCAGGCATCAAATTGGTAGTGGTGGCGCATCCAGCAGCTGGTTTCTTTTTAGGACATTCATTGCTGTGATGTCCCTTACCTCTGCAAAGCAAGCAGAGGTTTTTCAGCGATCCAATGGGCTTTTTCAGCAGGGAGCAATTTGCTGTCCACACCAAGGACCTTGGTGTACGGTTTTTCCAAAGTTGAAGAAGACAAAGTTTGAGTGGGGTATCCACTGGAGTTCCCTCTGTTCCCCCCACCATCCTTTTTCTTCTTCTTAGAGTCACCGGCTTGTGCCATAGAAGAGTCATTGGACGTTGATTTGACGTCAGGGCCTGAAGATTTCGAAGAGGTTTTGGGGTTCCATGGAGTTCCTGCTCACATTGCCATTCCCAATGGGATGCATCAATGGATTGAGCGGAAATCTTCAAGACATCGAGCGTGGTCGGTTTACCGCCAGGGAGATTGCAAAACTTGATCTGAATGCGCTCAGGGAGCCCATCATAAAGGACCTTCCAGAGAGCAAGGGAGTTCCAGCCCGTAAGCTGTGAGAGCTTATTGAAGCAGACCAGATACTTTTGGATGTGTTGTTTATCACCCATCTAGAGAGCAACAATCTTGTTCTCGGCTTCCTGTCAGGGATCATAGGTGCCGAAATTGAGCTGAAGCTCAGAAACGAAGGTGTTGTAGTTGTCGAGCCAGGTGGGGACATTCTCAGGGCCCGGGTCAATGATGGAAGATTCGAACCATCTGAGAGCATCACCAGTAAGGTAGGAGATCATGTAATTGACCCTCTGGTGATCCTGGACAAATCCCGAGGGGCAATCCTTGAAGTTGAGGATGCCCTGGGAAAGGAAGGTTCAGAGTTATGTCAGGGTCCTTGCCATCAAAAGTATTGGGGTCCCAAACTCAGGCCTGAGACTTCTCGTGGGCAGGAGACTCTCACTGTTTAAGTGCATCTCTGATGCCTCAACTGATGACCTGGGACATTGCACGTAGGAAGTCCTCCAGAGAGGACCAATCTTCATCGGGAGGGTGCAGACTCCGAGGGGAGCCTGGACCTTCACTTCCACATCTACCTCCACCTCCATCTCCTCCGCCATTTCCACTGTTTCCACCTCTGCCAGCTCCCGGATTATCAATGGGTAACCCTTGGTCATCCAGAAGGGGTTGTGGCTGGTTGAACAACATCTGCGCCAGCTCAGAGAAGGGGAGTGAGCACCAGAAGCCTGTGAGCCCAGAGAATGCTCGGGGACCAGCTCGTTGATATCAACCAGGCTACCACACTGCATTCGGGGTCCACCAGGCTGCAAGATAGATTTGAGAGGATCCACATCTGACTGGGTGCGGATGGTTTGGGTTGTGGTGGACATGACACCAGTAATGTGCGCTCCTTGATGAGTGCGGAATGCCAATTGGATGTCATGACTAGCAGAGTCCCGAAGAGCTGTGTTGCAGTTTTGGTGGTTGAGGAGCTGAGACCAAACTTGTTGATCTTGCAGTCGGTTCTGCTCGGCAATTTCGGGAGGGGTGATGGGGTGGTTGAAACATGCAAGACACTGAGGGTGTCGTTTGTTCTGTAGCCTGGTTTGTTCTTCAGTGGAAAGCGGAAGCGACATAAACAAGGAAGGGCATAAGAAGAGTGAGTTTGAATATACTGTCAAGTACTGGTCTCCGACCAGGATCTGATGGGGTTCCAAGACACACCCGAAAGGGATGAAGTGCGTATAAGCAAGACGGAGTGACTAGGATGTAGAGTGGAAGGTCTGATCCGAACAGAGTTCCGAACCCGTATACTGGAAGGGTTGGAAGGGGCTTGGCTTCAGCTGAGGTGCTGCACCCTTCTCTATACCCAATGCCCAATTTCAGAGAGAGAGTTGGAAGTGAATGGAAGTCTGGGAGGAAGAGTAGTAGGGCAAGTCTTAGTCGATATTCAAACTGAAGTCTAACTATGGACATGACTTGTATTTATAGGTAAGTATAGTATTAGTGGGGATATAATGTAAGAGTCGGAGTAGTTGGAGGTCCGAAGATTCCATGATGAAACAAGTCATTGTGAATCATGGTAAGTCAGTCAACTCAGACATTATTGGTAGTCCAAGACTTCCGTGATGGAGAAGCATAAAGCATAGCATAGGAATAAGTATGAGCCAAATGTAGTACAGACCAATGGAAATAAGAGTATTATGGAAAGGCAGCATCAGATATAGTCAGATTTGGAGATCTTCGGAGTCCAACGGCATCCAGAAAGGATATGAAGTCACAGCACGTGATACATACCCAGGCTTCCTCAATTAGGATAACCATTTTCACGAGCATCACTCTGTTGAAGACAGGCCCAAGGAGAAATCACCACATCCAAATTGCCGTCCATACCTAACAAGACTGGTCATCTCGCTCGCCATCCAAGCAATGTTGGTGCCATTGTCTGTGCGACATCCATCATACATCCAGTGCTAGTTCTAAGGAGAAGAGCGCACCAAGGAAAGCAGACGGGGCAACACATTTAGGGTTCCGGTACACTAGTACAGGGAACCAGGTCTAGTATATTCACACTCTCTACCTCATTTGGCTGACAGCAGGTGCGCCACACTTGCCCATACCCAGGAGACGAACGGTCTCCACGAATCGCCGTTCACACACACACTACCAACACAAAGCAGATTTGTGCACTGACTTCCCCACTATCATTCCACTATATTTTCCCCTCTAGAGGACAAACACAGTCATATTCAAATCACATTACCTTTCAATAGCGACACTGCAGTCCTTATCACACCGCGCGAGTTCTGATGTTGTGATGCTTGTTAAATTCCTTCAACATCTTTTTTGCGTGGGTAAGATACCTCGCTGGTTCCCCAAGTTCACTCGTTGAGCGGATACTTAATTTTTCCACTTGACAAGATATTGATATCCTGTCCCTCGCTTCCGATACTCCAAGATCTCCTCGACCTTGTACTCCAGTTCTCCGCCTATAATCTTAGATTCTTTGGTGCCGGTCGTTTCTCGTCGATGGGGAGGTGGCTCCTCGTATGGCGTATGGCGTAAGCAACCATTCGTTAAAGACATTGTGCATCAAGGACATTCCCGGTAAGTATCTTTAATTTATAAGACGAAGCTCCGGCTTTCTCCAATATCTCGGACGGCCCCAGCTATCTATCCGCAAACTTCTCCGATGGATGATCTTGTTTGATGTCTGTTGCCTCCCTCCACCTTAAGCTTCTGTCCGATTTTAAATACGGGTGCATCTCTCCCTCCTTTTGGCGTCATAATATCTTTTCATGCTTTTCTGTCATCTGAGCCTTTTCTAATGCCCACACTCGCTTCCAAACACAAGTCTGACTCGACACCCACTAAGCTTCCCTCGATGCTCAATTTATCGCTCTTTCCGTGCCGTCCATAAATATTTAAATTCCCGCTACTTTTTTACAAGTCCAGTATCAAGCCCCCAGTCGTTTTACCCGCGCGGCCGTCTGTCGTTTTTCGCAAGTCTTTCGAATCTGCAAACAAGTTCCCATCACCCCAAAGCCCCATGGCCATCGCGAGCATAAAATGTCGTATGGATTTCGTGACGAGGCGAGACGTAAGGATACAGATATATGTACTACAAATGTCTAATGATGAATGCGATCAGAGTTCGTCGAGTGGTACGTAGGTAGACAAGTATGTCGTAGGTAGAGGGAGTAGGTAGGGGGCATCGCCGGGATGAGATGAAGCACATGGACAACAAATGGGAGGGGGATGAGACAAAACAACGGGTCTGTAGATCAAGAAGGAAAGGCGAGGGAGGGAGGGAGATATAGGCGCAATGGGAGGAAATATGGTGTCTAGGCAGCAGCAGCAGTGCGCTTCGGCTTCGGCTTCGTCGGGGTCGCGGGCAGCTCAGCCGTCGCCTTCGCCGGCGTCGTGGGCACGTCGCCCGCCTCCTCGTCGCTCCGAGTCTTCCTGCTGGCGGATACAGCCGCACGCCGTCCCCGCCCCGCCGCCGGCGCAACGCGTCTGCCTGTCTCGTCTTCGTCCCGGCCCTCTTCGGACCTGCCGCCGCCGCCGCACCGGCAGCGTTCTTGCGCACGCCGAAGAGCAGCTTCCGCACGCCGCGCTCCTCCGGCTCGAAGTCGGGGTGCTCCGGGGGCAGCTGCGCGTTCGGGTTCGGGCTGGTGCGCGAGGGGTTGTAGTACGGATTCGGGAAGCTGCGCCGGACGCCGCGGCTGCAAGAACAGAGTCAGCACAGGGAAAGAGAGGAAAAAGAGGGCGCGGGAGGCGTACAAGACAAACGCCATCGTGGGCTTCTCCTCCTGCAGGGCGTCGGAAGGAGACTCGTTCACGACGAGCTCGTCCTGCGGGCCGAGCGGGGACGCGAGGAAGGGGTTGTCGGGTGAGTCACGCAGGATGGAGGCGCGCGGGGGGGTCGGCGGGGGGCGAGACGGTGCTGCTGCTGGACTTGGGGGTGGGTGTGCACGGCGCCCTGACGGGGGGTTTCCGATGCGACGGCGGCGGCGACACGGGGCGGTACGCCGTGCAGCTGCGTCTGCGGCTGAGTCTGACTTTTGCTTTGGGCCTGAAGACGGCGGTAGAGGAGCGGAGGCTGCGTGCCCGACGCGGCGGGGGCATTCGTCGCGAGCCAGAAGGATTCCTCGGCCTCGGCCTCCTTGATAAGCTGTTCGTCGTCGTCGTCGTCGGTGGCACTGAGGTCGTCGTCGCTCGCGCGACTGTGTTTGGACGCGGCGCGTTTCCGTTTGTGATGGGTGCGCGGGGGCGTCGGGAGAGATGCCACCGAGGCGGAACGCTTGAGGGGGCGTGGAATGGGCAGATCGAGGGTGGATTGCATGGCGGAAGGAGAAGTAACAAGGTATCGCGGCGGAGGGTCTAAGTATAATGTCGCTTGGACCACAACAAGGGTAAATTTGGAGCACAGCCACATGTGCTTTGTTCTTTTCTTTTGTTCGACCCGACGTTGCGACAACTTGGACTTGAATACAATTCAAGAGTGGTCAAAAATGTTGCAGCAATTGTTTTTCAAGATACCGTCGATCGTTTCATTCGAGGATGTGTGATTAGGCCCCTGGTAGGGCTCCGACGTTGCGACAACTTGGACCTCTGAACACAATTCAAGGGTGGTCAAAAAAAATTCACAGCAATTGTTTTTCAAGATACCGTCAATCGTTTCATTCGAGAACGTGTGATTAGGCCACTGGTAGGGCCCCGACGTTGCGACAACTTGAACCTCTGGAGAATATGCAAGAACTGAATACAATTCAAGGGTGGTCAAAAATGTTTCACAGCAATTGTTTTTCAAGATACCGTCGATCGTTTCATTCGAGAACGTGTGATTAAGTACTAGGCCAATTTCGCACGGACTTTGGTGTTCAATGGATCTCCGACTGGCGACAAGGACAGAAACTGCCAGGTTGGTTCGACCTCAACACTGGATGGCTGACCCAGCCGACTCAGGTGAATCACGCTTTACTATCACATTCCGGCGATATTTAGCGCATCGCTCAGAGCGCCGGTGGGGTCCTCATCGTCGACTCTTCGATCCCAGGCACTGAAATCGGAATCAGTATTATTTTCCTCTCCTTTCCATGTGGTCAGGGATCACTCAAATTCGATACACAGATGTCGAGCAGCCAACCGTTCTCGCGGGCTCGGTGATCCTCGACAATGTCAAATTCACCGGGATATCCACCGCGAACATCCAAGACAGCGCCGGCACGGTTGTAGCCGCGAACGCCGCGAACGTGCCGCAATGGTTCCAGGGAAACCGTGTACTTGGGTCTGTAGTGTTCATTTCTCGCATGGTGGTCCTCACTGGCACTACGGGACAGGATCGTCAAAACGTTATTTGCGCGGGGCATACACGGCCAAATGCTTTGATCGACGGCAGCCGCGCGTTCTTCTCCAGATCCCGGCCACAGTATGAAACGTACAAGGACATACGTATGCCTCCCATTACTCTACCTTTCCTTCCATCTCACTGCTCGTGCGCAGAATTCTTCTCTATCATGGCGATCGGACTTGGCGCGGGGGGAGACGGAGTCTCGGACGATACTGTCGCGATTAATACATTCCTGTCGAAGGTCAGTGTTCTTTCGTATATCCAGATTCATCACTGAGAATGGTGCATCGATAGTATTCTGGATGCGCAGAGGGAAGAACACTCGAGTGCTCCTTACTCTGGCTGCGGTATGCGGTAGCCTCTCCAAACCACATCAGCCCCACCCCACATCAACAGCGGCGATAGGCGCCGCAAACGAGGGGGTGAAGCGGTGGTCAACGAGGGCGAGGCACACTAGCGCGCCGCACGAGCCCCCTGCATTCTTGCCATACGGGGCGCGTACGCGGGCCGAGCTCTGCCACGTCGTGCGCCGCATATCAAGTCCGCTGTGTCGGTCGAGTGCGTTGTCATATCACGGCGGGCGGTGGGGCGCCAGTCCGCGGGTGGGTGACTGGGCGCGGTCGACGATCATAGACCCAGCGGGTGGCGTGGGTGGGATTGCGCGATGGGGAAACAGGCCTAGACGCGGAGGGGCGGCGGCACGGGCAGCAGTGAAGAACGGTGATGTCCCAATAATGGCATTTATGGTGGTGATGCGCTGCGATGTGGAAAGCGGAAGGAGATGGACACGGGCGAAGGGTAGGTGTATCTAGATCTGTAAGGACACGATCGCGTTGAGCGAGCGTATGAGAGGGCAGGAGAATAGCGTGTACTTGGGTGAGCGGAGTACAGCCGTCCGCGCCGGGCCGCCCACGGTGTCTGTATCCCCGCCGCTCTAAATCAAAATCCAGGTCCGCCGCATTGACGCGCAACGGCCAGATATCGAGCATCGAGACGAGTGTAGGCAGGACCGCGCGAATCGCGATATCATGGTAGCCGGAGCCCCGCGCGTTCTGTGCATCTGCAGTGTCGCCATATGTGAGCCAGCGGCCTGTGTATTCATCGTGGAGTGTATCGATGATCGAGTACGGGGCGCGGTATCGGTTGAATGAAAGAGTGCATTTTTGACACGGCCCGACAGCGTGCGCGTGGGGCGGGTGGGATCGATGAGCTGGTGAGCACGACGGGAAAGCAGGCGGGCGATGATGGTGTGAATGGCTGGGGCGCACGTATCCCGTGCAGCGTAGAACGGCGATGTGAGATGCAGCCGGCAGAAGCCACACGAGATGGGGGCGTCATTGGACTAGGGAGACGGATACAGACACAGTTGGCGTTGAGCGCGGGTCGGTACGTGCATACATGCTGCATTCCCGACTCAGTACGTAAGCGTCATGATCGGTGGGGTCGATCGGCCGTTGATCGCACAACTTTCGGCCTCAGAAAAAATACGTCATTCCGAGGGTCCGGAATGGCTGAAAACGGCCCAAATTTGTCGAGGATTTTCTCCAGAAGTTTGGCCGTTTTCCGATCACTCTTATTGGGTACTAGGTATCATTATGCGGCCTTGAAATGGCGGAGTTACCCTTAGGCTAACCCTCTCGCCGATTCTATCGGCCGCGGCTAACAAAGATATTACCCGGAGCACGCCGATATCCACGCCGAACTGAGCGACGTAAGAGTCGGCTGACCCACTCCGCCGACGCCAAAGGGATGATTGGAAGGTGTATTTTTGTATCCGTCAAGAAGACGGTGACATCTCCATCCCGGAGGTACAACAGCCAATACGTCGGACAAATGAGTAACCGTCCCGCCAAATGCAGCTGTTATGTGCCCCATGTGGATGCAAGATCGAGTGTTCATTCTTCTCATTTACAGTACACCTCCGCCACCGTCGCTGATTGAGCTCTGATAACAATCATTGAAACAGCTTCCATCCCATGGTGAACTTCCAAGTATGCTGTCGAAGAGTCAATTTTGGAACTGCCTCGCCTCTTGCACACTCCCACCATCTACCCTCGCTCGCATTTCACACTACTATGTCAACCTCTCAGACCTCCACAAACCCGGGACCAGTTAGCACACTCGCCGGAGCAGCACATACACTTGGTAGCGGCATCCTTGACACCCTCAGGCTGGCCAAGGCAGCAACTGCTGGCAGTTCAGTGCCTGGGCTTGAGGGCACCATTGGTACTGTCTTAGCACTGGCAGAAATGGTTCAGGTGTGTAAATCCATTCCATGAAAGGTCATAAGACTTATGGGGATTCAACCAGAATATGAAATCAAACAAAAAAGCTTTGGCAGAGCTGCAACCATATCTGGAGGATTTAAACAAGATTGATACATCTGACTGTAGCAATGACTTGAAAGATCGTCTAGAAGCATTTCAAATGTATGCCTATGGACAGCCCTTGTCATGATAACTAATTCACTATTTTTCACCTCTCAGGAAGGTCACACCAATAATCACAGATTGCAAATCATTGCAATCGAAAGGCAAGGTCACACGTTTTTGGAAGAGCAATGAATACAAGGAGAAGATTCAAGACCTGAGAGACAGGGTGGCTGGCCATATCCGGGACTTCACTGTGTGGATATTTCATTGCACTTCCACATCTTCTAACTTGTCTTCTAGTTTTATGGTTCAATTTCAGTTGAGATATTGGTTGGAAATTTGGTGGCTCAAGGTGAGTTGGGCTGTTCCTCACATCATAAATATATAAACCTTGGCTAATGACACAAATTGCGCCACAAGGTAAGCTAAAAGTTCAATACTGCATACACTAAAAATATTCATGTTCTTTCAGTTCAAGAAATAAACCAAAATGGTATGAACTGATTTCTTAGTCTGGCATCCAATGCTCAGCAACTGTTTTTCTATCAGTAAAGCAGGTCCAGAGAACCATGGATGATGCCAAATCAAAAGGTGTGCACTTGATCTTCTGCCTCGTGTTTCATTGGTTGATAGAGCCTTGACATAGAAATTCTTGCAAAGATCAAATATGTTTCAGCTCGTTACAATGCTGAAAATACCCCAAATAGTTGCCTACCAGGTACACGGGAAGAAATAATCAACTACCTTGTCACTGGTTGCTCTGATGAATTTCAGCACATTATCATGCTTAGTGGCTCAGCAGGTTCAGGAAAGTCAACAATTGCTAAAACTGTTGCAGCCATTCTTGCAGAGAAGAGAGTTCTGGCAGCCTCATTCTTCTTTTCTCGTGAATATAAAGAGCGTCGAGAAATTAGAGGTCTTCCAAAAACCCTGGCATATCAGCTTGCAGATTTTAGTGTTGACTTCAAGAATCTGGTGGTGAAATTCTTGGATGAAGATCATTCTGGAATTCTTGATGCAGCTCCAGAGGTGCAATTTGAGAAGCTGGTTGTTGATTTACTTCACCAGATCCCAGCCTGTGAAACTCCTTGGATTATTTGTCTTGATGCACTGGATGAATGTGGACAAGATCAGGGCCAGATGTTCCTCCAATGGCTTTCTGATGGCATACATAAATTACCTCGTCATGTCCGGTTCTTTCTGACTGGACGGCCAAATGTTCCATCATATCTGAAGCATAGCACCTTGGTCTCATCAATGCATACTGTTGTTCTGGATGACATTGACAAGAAAGTAGTGCAAAGGGACATCCAGCTGTATGTGAAGACATCTCTGCTTGGAAGCCACTGGGCAGTACAGCAGCAGTGGACTGCTTGTGCTGGTGAAATTGAAAGGATAACAGATCTAGCAGATGGTCTTTTTGTGTTTGCTGCCACTTCTGTGCGTTACATTTGGGATAAAGCACCAAGATTGGGAGCTCGAGCAGCAATGGAGTCTCTTCTAACAGGTGTTAGGCACAAGAGTCTGGATGAACTTTACTATAACATTGTTCACCAGGCAATTCCCCAACCAGATGATGAAGACACTTATGAATCAAAATTCTATACAGATTCTAAAAAAGTTCTGGGTGCAATCTTGTCTGTGTTTGAGCCTATGGATATTCCAACTCTAGCCTCACTCCTCAAGCTGGAGGATCAGACAGTGAGGAGAGCTCTAGAACCTCTGAATTCTGTCATCAAGATTCCTGATGGTGCTACTGGAAAGATCAAGATCATTCACCTCTCATTTCGGGACTATATAACATCGAGAATTCAGAAAGATCGATCAGATCTGTGTTATGAACCACAGATACAGCACCGGGAAATTGCTGTCTTGATATTACAGAACATGCAAAAGGAACTTCAGTTCAACATCTGTAACTTACCAACATCCTACTTGGCAAATGTGAACATGCCAGATTTTGATGTGCTGGTGAAACACATTTCAGGGCTGCTTAGTTATGGGTGCCGATTCTGGGCAGAGCATGTTACAGCAATCCAATTCAATTCTGGGATTGAGCAAATGGTGGAGGAGCTACTGCATGAGAAGATTTTGTTCTGGCTTGAGGTCATGAGCATCTTAGGGGTAACAACAGGTGCCATTTCAGGTTTGGCAAAGTTTAAAGCATGGGCAAAGGTTTACTATATTGTTATTCAAAGCTGCACAGAGACTGATGAATGTTTCAGGGGCAAAGGATAGTGGAATTTGTTGAAGATGCCAGAAAATTCACTACCCTTTTTATCCTGCAATCTCATGCAGTGCTCCTCATATCTACCTGACTGCACTGGCACTGGCACCAGTGCAGTCAGAAATTAAACTAAGATTTACTAGACAATTTCCTAGTCTGCTGTCTGTGCAAAAAGGACAAAGAGTAAATTGGCCAGCAATATTGTCAAGCCTTGTAGGGCACACTGGCCAGGTTATATCAGTGGCCTTCTCCCCTAATGGCAAACACATTGTCTCTGGCTCTGAAGACAAAACACTGTGCATCTGGGATGCAGAGAGTGGTGCCGCTGTTGGCAAGCCTCTTGAGGGGCACACTGGCTGGGTTTTGTCAGTGGCCTTCTCCCCTGATGGCAAGCACATTGTCTCTGGCTCTGAAGACAAAACACTGCGCATCTGGGATGCAGAGAGTGGTGCTGCTGTTGGCAAGCCTCTTGAGGGGCACACTGGCTGGGTTTGGTCAGTGGCCTTCTGCCCTGATGGCAAGCACATTGTCTCTGGCTCTGAAGACAAAACACTGCACATCTGGGATGCAGAGAGTGGTGCTGCTGTTGGCAAGCCTCTTGAGGGGCACACTGGCTTGGTTCAGTCAGTGGCCTTCTCCCCTGATGGCAAGCACATTGTCTCTGGCTCTGAAGACAAAACACTGCGCATCTGGGATGCAGAGAGTGGTGCTGCTGTTGGCAAGCCTCTTGAGGGGCACACTGGCTTGGTTCAGTCAGTGGCCTTCTCCCCTGATGGCAAGCACATTGTCTCTGGCTCTGAAGACAAAACACTGCGCATCTGGGATGCAGAGAGTGGTGCTGCTGTTGGCAAGCCTCTTGAGGAGCACACTGGCTCGGTTCAGTCAGTGGCCTTCTCCCCTGATGGCAAGCACATTGTCTCTGGCGCTGAAGACAAAACACTGCGCATCTGGGATGCAGAGATGGGTGCTGCTGTTGGCAAGCCTCTTGAGGGGCACACTGGCTCGGTTTTGTCAGTGACCTTCTCCCCTGATGGCAAGCACATTGTCTCTGGCTCTGAAGACAAAACACTGCGCATCTGGGATGCAGAGAGTGGTGCTGCTGTTGGCAAGCCTCTTGAGGGGCACACTGGCTGGGTTTTGTCAGTGGCCTTCTCCCCTGATGGCAAGCACATTGTCTCTGGCTCTGAAGACAAAACACTGCGCATCTGGGATGCAGAGAGTGGTGCTGCTGTTGGAAAGCCTCTTGAGGGGCACACTGGCTGGGTTTTGTCAGTGGCCTTCTCCCCTGATGGCAAGCACATTGTCTCTGGCTCTGAAGACAAAACACTGCGCATCTGGGATGCAGAGAGTGGTGCTGCTGTTGGCAAGCCTCTTGAGAGGCACACTGACTGGGTTTTGTCAGTGGCCTTCTCCCCCTGATGGCAAGCACATTGTCTCTGGCTCTGAAGACAAAACACTGTGCATCTGGGATGCAGAGAGTGGTGCTGCTGTTGGCAAGCCTCTTGAGGGGCACACTGGCTGGGTTTTGTTAGTGGCCTTCTCCCCTGATGGCAAGCACATTGTCTCTGGCTCTGAAGACAAAACACTGTGCATCTGGGATGCAGAGAGTGGTGCTGCTGTTGGCAAGCCTCTTGAGGGGCACACTGGCTTGGTTTGGTCAGTGGCCTTCTCCCCTGATGGCAAGCACATTGTCTCTGGCTCTGAAGACAAAACACTGCATATCTGGGATGCAGAGAGTGGTGCTGCTGTTGGCAAACCTCTTGAGGGGCACACTGGCTCGGTTCAGTCAGTGGCCTTCTCCCCTGATGGCAAGCACATTGTCTCTGGCTCTCTCGACAAAACACTGTGCATCTGGGATGCAGAGAGTGGTGCTGCTGTTGGCAAGCCTCTTGAGGGGCACACTGACTGGGTTCAGTCAGTGGCCTTCTCCCCTGATGGCAAGCACATTGTCTCTGGCTCTTTCGACAAAACACTGCGCATCTGGGATGCAGAGAGTGGTGCTGCTGTTGACAACCCTCTTGAGGGGCACACTGACTTGGTTCGGTCAGTGGCCTTCTCCTCTGATGGCAAGCACATTGTCTCTGGCCCTGAAAACAAAACACCGCGCATCTGCAGTGCACAAAGTATCACAGCCTTTGATAACAACTCTGACCAGGTATGTGTCTCAATCCCACATTTTGTTACCTTTTCTGATGCAATTTAAGAGTAATTTCCACAGTACATCACTGTTTTGGACCCTCCATGAAGCTGGCTGGGTATTATGTAACTCAAACCTGCTCTTTTGGCTCCCTGTTCATCACAGAAATGGTTTCTGGAGGCCTCTGAACATTCTAGTCATTGGTCGAGAGCAAACACTTCTCTCATACCAAAATTTTAAGCATGGTACAGAATGGGCAAAGTGCTATTCCCCATCTAATAATTCTTGGTCTAAGAAATGATGTTTGGTCTTCTACAACATCACCTCATTCACAGCCTAACCATTATATGTCTTATTATTAAAGAGATCGCTTGTATCAGATTGTTCATGTTTGCCCTGTTCCAACAAGACACGGTTTGTCCTCAATTCTCATGTTGTGGATTTTGAGTACAACATCAGTGATAACGGCTGTTACATGTGTGTCCGACTGCCCAATCCCTCATGCATCTGCATCTGTCTCTGATTGTGGGGTAGAACCAATATACAATTGACTGGCTCATAACATATTAGGTTGTAATGCATAATGCTCATAATGCATCGGATTTGGCTGTCCACCAACTTGGTAGGCTGGAGTTTATGCATTTTTACCCATAACACATAATACATAGGATTTTGGAGCAATTTTATACATTTTGAGGAGCAAAATTATACTTTTTTTTGTCTTGTTTCATGCATTCAGAGGGCAAAAATGGTTTTGTGGTGGTATTTTCCCTCAGAAAAATTCTTGAATGGACCCTCCAGTGCATATTTGGGGCGAAATCACCAGACACTATTATAATACAGAGTTGAAACCCAGATGCAAAAAAATTAAAGCTTGACTGTTTGTCCGAATGATATACCAGACTCTGTCCCTCAAAAGTTGGTGTATACAACATTACCATCATTTAGTGTACATCCAAATATTTTAGGATTTTTCTGGGCTGTCGTTATGAGGTAGGAGCCCATTGCTTTTCCAGGCCATTTCAGTGTGGGACCCTGATGCGAAAAAATCAGGTCACTGATCCTGCTGACTGCATCCCTACCACTGGATGCTGGTCAGAGGAGATAGAGCCTCTAGTAAGCTCCCCCATGTGCAATATTGGCTCTGGAAAATGTTTTACAACCCTCATAGGAAGACTTCTCCACTCGCTACTTGTAGCACAGCCACAAGTTTCCATTTCTGGTCAGGATTCAATTCTTTCTGCTGGCCAACAATTTGAGTGGACGTTCTGAGTAGGTAGATTTGTTGATACTCTCCATAAGAGTCCTGTAAAAAAAAAAGCCTGGGTCAACACGACCAAAACTGGGCTCATAATTGCAGAATTTTTGCATCGGGGTCTTTTTTGCATCAGGGGTTTCAACTCTGTAGTACTATTATGTAACTATCACTGACCCCTATTGGAGATGCTTGAGAAAGACCATGAAACAACAAACAACAGTACAGACACCCTCTTTCTGTTACCGGGACCAGAAATCCTGTCTTTCTACCTACCTACCTACCTAAGTACCTACCGGTGAAAATTGGTGGAGACATCTGTGACATCTGTCATACTGTGGGAATAATCTCGCAATGCATATGGCTCATAATGCATAGGTTTTGGGTGTCCACCGCCGTATGCATTAGGGAGTTTGTGCAAAAGCCGCACGAGCCGCATGCGGCTTTTGCGCATTGTGCAAAGCCGCATGATAAACCGAGGGTTTTATGAGTGTATCTATATTCATTTTGATGAAATACTAGTAAATTAGGTGCTATACCGTATATTGAACCACTCACCAATCATGATGTGCATCATTTTGACGTCATTATTTGGCTTCTCTGCAGCCGCTGTGCGGCTATGGCTGTAATGCTGTCAAAAAAAGGCCACTTGCTCCACACACCTGATGCCGGATCAATACCAACGGCTTCCAAAGCACTCTATGCTACTCTACGGCATCTATGCAAGGATCAAATACATCATTGATAGGGAAACAAAAGCCGCATGGTTGTAAGGATGGCCATCCTCACACAGTGTTTATCTGTGCCGCATTGATGCAGCTTAGTCAGCCTCGATATTCATATTTAAGACGACATCCTTTACTTATCTCCTTTTACGCTTACACACCAACTACCACCATCTTGTATCTTCCATCCGTTGCTTGTAGCCTGGAGTCTCGCCGTTGGAATACACCATGGTCCTATCTGTTTGCGTGACCTTGTCAGTGTTCTGTCTAGTCAACGACAGCCTTTCAATGGTGCCGCATGCGGCTTTGCACAATGCCAAAAGCCGCATGTGGCCCATGCGGCTTTTGCACAAACTCCCTATTATGAGCCAGTTAACTGTAAAAACAAAATAACCATCAAGCAATAAGGGCTGCCAAATCTACCACTGGCCCAAAAAGGCTGGCCCAGACCACAGGCCAATTTCTACTACTTGATAAAGAAATGTGCATATGAAGCCTGTAAGCCCTGTTCTGGCATGTTGACTACTCAAGGCTCTGCCAGATGATTCAGACTCATGGTTGACCAAGTTTGACTTTGGGCAAACTCAGGTATTCTGACATGAAAAGAGTCAAGGAGTACTTGGTCTGTTGTAAACTGTCTAGACTGACAATCCTACATTGGACTAAGGTGAAGGCTTTCATCACAGCTGTTGGTAAGAGAGAATGGCCCCATATGATATCCTAGGTGTAGTCTCTTATAAACAGATTCTATAACATTACTTAAACCTCATACCTCGGTTGTTATAGTCTGTCACTGACCTCAATTGAACAATCACTAGTGCCGTTATTATATAATGATCGGAGTTTGAATATGTTCCCACAATCATTACAGGCGACGGCCACACGTCTTCTCGCGTTTCCACCTCCGCTGGCACCTCCAAACCTCCAATCCGACGAAACCCCCTAGCTATTCCTCCGAGCACTCTGATGGACGGAAATCTTCCAGCAATGGCACCAGTGACCAAGGTTCGCGCATACAAACAACTGCCAAATCCTATGATCCCTACCCTCGAGTCCATCCAAGGAACTACATAGCTTCCACTCTAGTCACAGCATGCGGCACACCACAGTGAACCAGTTTGATTGAGGCTACCAGCGATTGGAGGACGGAAAGCCGGTGGAGCAAAGTACCAAATATGCCAAACTTCTCCACAAAATGGAAATAATCCACAGCAACATGAGCGAAGTGGATCCAGAGACAGAAAGTAAAGGTGAAGACACAGATGATTATTATGCATTACAGCTTGGTATAGCGAATACAATTTACACGACATGTATAGTAACAAAGTGAATTATGTGAATCATTCAAAAGCAAAATTTACTCTACCAGTGCTCCTTGCCGGTGCAATGTTCTATATGCAGGCCGATATGACTGATTAACCTCCAATGTGTGCTGTAGCAGCTGCCTGGGGGTGTTAAATGCCGAATCAACAGAGAGAAGTCCAAGGGAATGATCTGGGAAGTCCAGGGTCGGAGTTTGGAGTTATTCGGAGTTCTGGAGGAAGGTCCAGAGAACAATCTAGTTTTACCGCAACACTACTGAGGTGCAGAGTGAGTGTTCCAATCAAGACCGACTGAACAAACCAAGGAGGTGGAGAGGAAGAGTACGGAGGAACACCGGAGATCGACTCGAGTGCAAGAGGAAGTCAAGCAATGTTAATTATCAAACTGAAGTACAGTAGCGTAGCTAGGAGTCTTTTATACAAATATCCTAATTGTTATTACTGAAGGAGAAAGAAGTAAGCTAAACAATAAGTAAGAAGAAGACTTATACAAAGTCGAGGTGATGGTATCATATAATACAAAAGAGAACATAGTCACAAGTTTGTGCTTAGGTGGATAAACGGGAAACACTCAGGAATCCTTCATTGCATAAAACCTGAGAGGTCTGAAGGCAGAGCAGAAGTTCTGAAGTCCAGAGACAACTCCGGCGGACCGGAGGTCGCGGAGTTGGTCTGGAGGTGGGACAGGTTCTGGACTGGACATAACAGGGGCTTTTTTGCTGGTGGATGTGCGCGTATTGTTCGTCATTCATTACCTCCTCCAAAACTCGTTGGCTGGTGGTGGGATCGGTGAGGAGCGCAAGTGATCAACCTCTTCCTCAGAACTGGACTCCATAACACTCTCTTCCTTTTATCCCTCGTCCTCTGATTCTGAATCGTAAACTGGCTTCTTCTTCTGACGAGTGGTGCGTTGTTTCGCATTTCGTTCAAGACGCGCCTTCTCACATTGCGACGAGATCGTCGCCAGGAGACCGTGAACCACGGCATAGAGCCGAACATGGTAAGCTGTCACAAAGACCCAGGCTGTCAGAATATTTTTGAGACTAGAATGGGAGTCCAGAGTCAGGAGTTTGTTGTGAATGGTGCATACAAGTGATGCGAGGAAGTAGGATGACTTGGGTTGATGTTGATTAGCTGGGAGTTCCTGCTCTGCACGGTGAACAGTGCTGCTGAACTCTAGCAAGGCTGCGTCGGCCTGTTCGTGTTCCTTCATCAAGCTGAGCTTCTTATCCAGCAGAGACGGGGGATCAGCAGTGAGCGGAGCAACAAACAAAGGGAGTTCGATCCCGAGAGGAAGTAGTGGAGCAGGAAATTCAAGTGTAATGTTGTCACGAGCAGCACACAAAGAGCAGGGAAAGTGTCGTTCAGCAGGGATGCAATTGAGGGTGGAGGTTTCAAGGGGCGAGTTCTTTTCGGTGAGAATTTCGGCTCTGGCTCATGGCAGTATGCAAGCACCGAAACACCGAGTTTCTTCAATTCCAGGACCTGGAGAAGCTTGGTATCAGATCACAAGGTGAGAGAGAATTGTAAAATTTTTGCAGCAAGGCCCTTCGTCAGCGTAATAAAGATTCCTTGTGGTAGCACACAAGTTGGGAGATCTGGATACAGATGAGAATTACATGCCATTTCGCATTCTATAAAGATGGGAACCAAGCATAGCACAGATTTTCCGCCACCAGTTGCCATACAGCAAAGTAACTTATGTCCTGTCCATCCATGAGGCATGAGATGAGAGTGTGCTGAGCGGATAAAGGCTGTTTTTTCCACTGCACTATCAGCTTCTTGACAGTAGTCGTTATGGTATGAAGTCTGTGGGTGCCGCACCAGGAATACCGAGGTGCCATGGGCAGTGGTTGCGAGTGAGGGAGGCCAGAGGTGGAGAGCAATGGCGACGTGCTTGCGACGTGGTAAGAAGGGCGTGGGAACGAATTGAAAGTCCGACGATTATATAATAACGACACTACCTATACACGATCGCGCAGTCAACTACAGACTATCCTAGGTGGTATTTTTGCATTTTCTGTTGAACCTTCATGTACTGATACCATGGACACTTCTGATTCACCAGTCTGAGTTCTACCCCTTGGATTGAGTCTTCTGCAAAGATCAACACCCTCTATCTGCAGATGGCTCCCTGGATCTGATTCAAGCAGAGACATAGGCCTTCCTTTCAGCAGGCATTATCTCCAGCCACACATGATGACTGATGTGACTTGGTCATCTCTGCTACCTGAGCTGTTGCACAAAGATTACTTCCAAGCAATTCTGGCAAAATTACTGGAGACCTAAAATTGTGCTGCAAGGTGCATCAGCTGTAGGGCACAAGCATTGGATTGGGGTACCTCTCTACATGTATGTATGAAAAAACACATTGGACATGAAAAACATGACAATTGGTCATAAATAAGAGTCTATGGGGTGCACATGCTACAGTGCATTGAGACAGCACAACACCAATTGTGCATCATCTAGCTACTTTTGCGCTCACAAACACATTATAAGAGTTGCAACATAGCTTCTGGTTTACTATTCATTTGTATTCTAGACTTCTGTTCAGTGATACAAAGGAGAGCCAGAGTGAGCTCTGAACTGCTGGTTGTAGTGTTCAGACTATGGCTTGCCTCACCACAGCCGCTCAGTCTTACACAGAGAGGAGATAAATACCAAAAGCCCCAGAAGTCATCACTTGGATATTGTATCCTACGATGGAGGACCAACAACTGCACAGCAGAAGTCATTGGTACCCAACTTATACCCAAATCAGGATGTGGGAACCATGTGGGGAGTGGTTCACAGACCATCATTCATCCATTGACTTGAATTGTCATTATCTGTTTTCACTCATTTTATTATCACATGCAAACTGTATCTTGGTAGTATAAAAGGGGCACTTGGCCATCAGAAAGCCAGTTCAGTGCAGCTACATTGTTGTTGTCTTTGGTCTATCTCAAAGGGGTAGTATCGGAGTTCAGCTCAGGATGATTGTTGTGGTTGTCCTCAGGCTAGCTCACAGAGAGTAGTTTCTACCTCTGTTTGTAGTGTGTCTATAAATTGAAGTTGGTTGTTGGCTCTATCAGTGTTAAGTTTGAGAGTTGTCAGTTGGTTTCATGTTGTTGGTACTCCAGGCTGTCTTCACATATAAAAGAGGGATTTTTCAGCCTTGAAGAGTTTGTTAGTGGTACATTGGCAACACAGGAGCATCAAATTGGCTGTAACCTCTAGGTTGAGCTCTTTGGTCATTATCAGATTTGTAGAGCCTTAAGCTGACAAGGGTTTACCTACCTAAGTGGGCTTGTTGCTTTGCATCTGCTTCACTAGTTGCATCCACGGTTGAGACTGCCAGCCATAACCAACAGGAAGATCAGTTTGGTTGCCAGCAAGGTGCTTAAGCCTTGAAGTAGAGAAAAAGTTCCTATGGCCAGTTAAGCCAAGGTCTACAACAAGAGTTGCTTGTTGCAAGAGTTTTGAAAGTGGATCTGTGACCTTTATGAAGAATTTTCTGTTGAACCTTACAGACTCTGTCCTGACATACCAAAGCTATTGAATAGTTTTTCTTGTGTCTTGTATCCAAAACAAACCCCTGTTCACTTGTGTTCATTGAGGCCACAGCAACTGTTTTCATACAGAACCACATAGCTAAAGTGACTGCAGTGACTTTGGTCTGTCTATTTTTGAGGGATTCATTCATACTTGGGTTTCAAAACCAGTTAATTGCATACTACGACTCAGACCCGAACTCACCAAGGATAGCACTTGTTCTTTGGGAGTGTTGGTTAGTTTGTTGTGCGGTTGTTGGTTGTGGTGTTTTCTGACCTACCACAATAGTTGCATATTCAAGCTTATAGTTAAGCACACCATTTCATCTGAAGCCCACTGTGAGGGTCTAGTTTTGAAATAGTGAAATGAAACCTTTGTCAAAAGACAACAAAGTTCTATGGAACTTCACACAGGCAGCACACCTCATGGCTTATACAAAAATAAGCCACAGTGGCTTATGGCCGGCTTGTGGCTGGTTTACACCCGGCTGTTGTCTGGCTGTTGGCTGGATTCTGCAATCTATCGGATCTTATCAGATCTGATAAGATCTCTTTGTTATCAACACCAGCAAGCAGAGCGCGTGGTGAGTGGGTCAAAGTACCACTGCAGTGTAACTTGAAGCTTGAGATACACTGTCTTGACCTTCAAAGATCATTGAAATGTATCATGGATTAATTTGTCTTCACACCTTTTGTTCAGCTTTTGTGAACTGACTCTCATGTTCAACCAATCTTATATACTCGGTCTCACCAAAAGTTTCCACTGATCATGATTCTTGCAGCCCTAGATCATTTTCCTCAACTACTACCTTCCAAATGGCATGCCAGCATCATCACTAATCCAATTGGCCCTCTCATTCAGAAAACCCATGTCATTGATGCTGTACAGGCCAGGGAATACACTGCTCAAGCTGCAGCCATAGTTGGCATGCAGATCACCATTTAAATGCCTGCCTAACTCTCCTGATATTTCTCCCATAGAACCACTTTGGCACATCTTCAAAGTCATCTCACACAACTACTGCACCACCCTATGACATGTATTGGGGTCATCAATGCCATAACCGGGGTTTGTGAGTCAATTTTGCTGGAGGAAGTGGACAAACATGTTAATCAGATGCCGAGAGTTGTGCAGGCTATGATCAATACAGAGGGTAAACATACCAGATTCTAAGTGCACACATGGAAAGCTCATATGTGTAGTATATCAACACTATATCAACACTTTCATTGTGTGAGGATTTGTCACACTGTGATGGATGTTTTTCTGATCGGCGGAAACTTTTGATGTGACTGAGTACAAGCTTGAGTTTTTTCATTGAACCTTCACTTGGCTTGAATATTGAACTCTGACTCAAACGTGTTTACCAGTTTTATTCTTTAAATGTCTTTTCTTCCTTTTGACAGATAGTTTCTCTTTATTTGAAGTTTTCTTGCTGTGAACTTGTGCGATGTGAAGTATGAGTGGTCTGTAATTCTATCCATCCATCCTCCTGTCATCATGTATGTGGCTGATTCAGCAGAGTATAGAAATCCACTGCAAACTTGAGAAACAGTTTGCATTGGCTTGACTGCTTGAAGGAAGGGTGGCTGATTTTTCTTCACCTGCAGCTTATGGATTTATTATCTACTTCTAGGCATGGTATACATGTAACAGAATGATGAATTTCAGGGTGTACAAGTTAATTATCGGAGGAATTGATCCAAGGCATCTACACTGCCGCATTTTGGGGAGGCAGAAAGGAACCTAAATTCACAACTCTCACACTAGCCTCAATCCGAAAACTTGAAGTAACTGCCTCACATTGTCCAAAGAAGGCATCCCTCGAGCTTGAAGGCTGGCTGGGGATGGACTAGAAGCACTTTTGAACCATACAGGCAATGTAAGTGTATTAGTATGCAAGAAAGCAAGGAACAGTGCATACATGCACATGAAATGTGGGAGGAAAGGGCATGGTTGTTAGTATGTGTGCTGGTGGTTCAGGTGGGGCATAGGGACGAGTAGGGGGAGCACACACCTGATGAACAGAACACTTACAGGTGTGTGGGGTAGGTGATGTGTTACAGAAGAGGGGCAGGCACAGGCATAGAGATGTGGTGTGGGGGTATGGGTGGGTCGCAAACACGGTAAACGGAGGATGCACACAAGATGGGCAGGGGTATTGGGTTTGGTGGTGTGCTGACATATACACAGCTTCTCGCACTCAGTGTCAGATCTCCCGCACAGTGGCACTGCTGTGTGAATGCATTGGATGGACAGAACCGGCACCATCCACCTGATATGGGGACAGCAGTCCCTGGGATGGAGACAAAGTGAGGTGTGATGGCAAAGTCCAGATGTGAGGTCCAACAGGCTATCGTTGGTGAGTGCATTCACCCACCCTCGCATGTGAATAGTGGGGCGGTGATTGATGTGCTCAGAACCTATATAAGAAACACACAAATAACCCCACTTGACTCGTGGTCGGTGTAGAAACAGTCTGGAGACTTACTCACCAAGTTTCCACAAGATCTTCAGAAAAGGGAACCAGAAGACAATAAGACCTGTATATGGATTCCAAGAAGCAGTAAGAGAGAGAATACGGAGGGAGGGAGTTGTAGAGTGGAGGAAGGTACTAGCTAGTGCCCGTAATGTAACACATGAGTAAACATGTGATGTGAGTACAAGTCACAGGGTGGGTCTACACCCTCCCTGTCTTAAAAATTCCATGTGTCCCGCATCAGTTCAACCAGAGAAAAGAAACGTAAAGTAAGTAACTGGAACCAAATGCATTCCCGGAGAATACTCATGGTGTCAAGGCCGGGCTGCTATGGGCAGACTCTCCGACTGCAGGTGTGGAAGGGTCGCTCGGCTCCCTCGTCGCCTCTCCCCATCACACGGTTTATGCCCGTCATGCAGACATATCCAACCACTCGCTAATTATTTTATCTCACTCCTTCCTCGTATCTTTTCAACACTTTACTCTCATACTCACTATTTCCCTCCCTTTATGCTCCTAGATTCATTACACAGCTGCGCGAGTGTCTTTGGCCTCATTCCACTGTCAAGCCGATACAATTCCGACTTCAAGATCAATTACTCGACCATGCAGGAATCATCTGTTATTGAGCTATCAGACTTCTCTCCATATTATTTACTTATATTTCTCTTGCATCACAGACTCTTTATTTATTCGCACTATGTACTGCCAACGCGACGTGCCAGACCCGAGTTGTCGGCCTTCTCGGACTATGCCGGGGATCGAGCCGACAGTGGCATGGGCACCCACTTGTCAATGCTGTGGGGGCAGCATGCTCTCCCTATACCGTCTTTGCATAGTTCCTGGTCGGTTCGACTGACAGAGGTCTCGCTCTAGCTGAGGCTTCCCTCATGGACACTTTATTTAATTGTTACGATCGGACACTTTATTCCTATCTGTTTGTACAGTTAGGGGACCTCTCCTTCCTTCCTACCACCACAATGCACCCTCTCTTTGATCATCTTCGCGCCTCTGAACGTTCTCTTTAAGCTGAGTATTCTATTTGATTCTCTCCACATTCTACACTACGCCTAGTCAGATTCATATCCCCGGATCATCGCACATTTGCTCTACCTCTACCCCATCTCTGCCAGCATGACCTGAGCCTCTCTGGTCCACCCAGCGACTGACCTCATCTTCTACACAGGGAGAAAGAAAAGGTTTGCCAGCCGGCAATCCACCATCCATCAGCGAGTCGAGCCAGTCGCGGAGCGCATCGGTGTGCGCCACAGAGGCAATAGGGCCGGATTGGGCAGCCTTTGAGTCGAGCCAGTCACGGAGAGCGTCCAGGTGGGCAACCTCACATCCCAGTAGCCATCGGGCATCTTTGTTTCCGTGTCCAGCCCATTGTACTAGGTACTAGTAGCCATGGCTTTGTTTCCGTTGGTCAATAATGTCGGTGACCTCGTGTTCCTCGCCTAAGTCAGTGATAATGGGTCCGGGACGATCCAGTTTCCGGCCTGGGAATAGCTCGTCATCGTTTTCGACGTAAGGTTCGACCTCCGATGTATGGAAGACGGGGAATACATTGGGTTGTGAGGCCATGTCGAGGGTGACAGTAGAGCATTCCTTGTGAACAGCTTTGATGACGAAAGGTCCGTTGAAACGTGGCATGTATTTGGCGACACGGAGCTGGCCCTTTTCACCACCATGTACGTAGGTGCCCCTGCGGTTGGCGGTGGAGAGCTTGACGTGTTCATCAACCTTGTAGTCGGGGTCAGGTCCACGTGTTTTATTAGCCTGTTCGGCTTGTGTGAATTTGGGGGCAAGGAAGTTGTCCTGAGCGTCCTGGAAATCGGTTTCAAGGCACTTGATGATGTCCGCAGCAAGGACATCTGTCGGGACCTTTGAGATGGGTGACGTCGGAGCAAAGGGGGGAATGAGTCGCGGTGAGCAACCTGTATGAAGTTGGATGGGGGAATATCCAGTTGAGGCATTTACTGTGTTCATGATGTGGAAATGTATGCAGGGTAGCACACATACCCAGCCAGTCTGGTTCCAGGAGACGTGGTACCAGATGCATTGATTAACAGTCTTGTTTGTGTGTTCGCTCAAACTGTCTGTTTTCTGGGTGGTACACAGTGGAGAGTTTGAGCTTGACACCGGTGAGCTTATGGAGGGCTTTCCAGAAGGCAGATACAAGAGTTTGTCCTGGTCAGAGATGATCTCCAAGGGGCAGCTGTTCTCACAGTACCATTTGTCAAAGAAGAGGAGGGCAAAATCTTCTGCAGAGATATCAGTGTGAGTGGGGACAATCTGTACATTGGAACCACTGCGGTCGGTCGTCGTAACGATGCAGTTGTAGCCCTGGTCCTCAGGGAGGGGGCCAATGAAGTTGATTGCTACTGAATCACAGCAGCCATCTGGGATGGGAAGTGGGTGAAGAGGGCCTGCTTTGGGAGTAGTCCAAGACTTGTTGGTCTGGCACTCTGGGCAGCCGGGGATGTGGGCACATTCGAGGTCGCACCTCATGTTTGGCCAGTAGTACGCGTCTCGTAAAGACTTGTAACTTTTATCGAAACTGAAATGCCCAAGAGAGTCGTGAGCAAGTCTATAAAGGTTTTCGCAGATGGTACCCCGCACGGGGAATAATGAGCCGTGAGCCGATGTACTATAGCCCGTTTTCGTTTTTCAGGCCAGTGAAGCTCGGTGTAATCGAGTCGAATTTGGCGCACCAGGGGTCGGACTCGTATCCTTCGTGGATGGAGTCCACAAAGGCGCCGTCAATGGAAATGTTCAAGATGGTGCAGACTGGATTGGGAACATTTTCTGTGGGTGTCCTGATACATGTGCGTGCAAGGCAGCATGCCGCGAAGAAGGGCAAAGCATCCAAACAAGATACGGAAGCAACAGCCGTTGAGTCAGTCCTCATCAACGGGGGCAAGTGCTATGGACTCTGGGTCTGGGTTCTCTGCGAAATCGGTTCTGGATAGGGCATCTGTCACTGTGTTGTCTTGACCTTTGACGTAAACAATTCAACAATTGAACTGGGCCAGGAACTCCATCCATCAAGCCTGACATTGCAAGAGGTCTCTCTGGGTGTTGAAGTTTTCCAGGGTGCGGTGGTCGGTATAGACATAGACCAGTGAACCAATCAAATTGGAGCGCCAACGGCGTAATGAACGAATAATAGCAAGGAGTTCTTTTTCATGTACAGGATAATTCAATTTGGCACCTTTGAAGGTCATCAAATCGAAGGCAACAGGACGTGCAGTTTCTCAAGGGGTCCGTATGAAAGCACAGCACCTGAACGCCTATCGCTCGCATCAGCGGCCACAAAGATTTTATTATCACCCATGTCTTGATGGTTGATAGTGGTGAGGCATTCATGCCCAACAACAATCTCTTTTATTGCGCGAAAAGCGGCCTCATGCTTGGAATCCCAGCCTGGGAAACACTTATCCGCAGCCTTGGTTGTCAGGTGATGTAGGACTTCTGTATGCGTAGCGAGATTTGGGAGGAACTGGGCGACATAACGGACTACGCCCAGAAAGGCTCGTACGTTAGTCGAGGACTTTGGAGTGGGCCAATGCAAGATGCATTCTATTTTGCTGTCATCAGCTTCGATGCCGCGCACAGAGATCTTATGGCCGAGGAATTTAATGGAGTGTTGAAAAAGTTTAGTCTTTTCGTTGCAGTATAGACCAGCAGCTTTCAGGCAATCAAAGATAATCTGGACATGAGTTTCGTGCTCTTTGACCGTGTTGGACCAGATGACAATATCGTCCAAATATACATGACAGATTTTTCCTATGTGTTTCTCGAAGCGCAGCGGTGACACGTCATTGCTGGATAGAGGGAGTGTTGTGTAACCCTTGCGGCATTACCAGCCACTCATAGAGGCCCACTGGTGTGCTCACCGCTGTGTACTTAATGGAGTCGGGATGCATGTGGGTCTGGAAAAAGCTGTCTGTGAAATCTATGGTGGACCAGATTTTGTCCTTCGCACAGTCAGCAAGTATGTCTTCAACCTGTGGTAGGGGAAAAACATCATGCACAGTGTTCACGTTGAGCTCGTGGAAATTGTTCACCCAGCATGGCAGCGCAGTGTGGTCCGCTTTCGGAATGAGAAAAGCCGGAGAGGCAAAGGAGGAGTTTGAGGGTTGTATGCGTCCAGCGTCAAGGTGTTTTTGAATGAGAATTACCCAAGCTTCACGGTATTTACGCGGGCTGGAGTAAGACCGCTTGGATAACAACTTATAAGCGGTTTTCATTTGGATCCTCGCACTCGATGTCTGTCGGCAAGCGGTCCACATGCGGGATTGGTTCGAAAATAGGGTGGTACTCGTTCTTGAGTTTATCACCAAGGGCTTGGAGACGTTCCCAATCGATGAGGACCTCAACTCGTTCACAGATTGCTGCAACTACGTTGACATCCTTGACAGGCTCAAAGAGGCCCTCGCGTTCGAGGCGCTCGCGACGGATCGTGCAGACAGAGGCCAGCTCTTTTGCCATTGCAATATGATCCGCTTTCGTGGTCTTCATACATTCTTTGAGCTTGATGAGAGGTGGCTTAGGTGGGGGCAGAAGTGCAGGGTTCAAGAAATTGTAATTAACCCGCTTATCTACTACAGTGCATTCATGGTGGTCAATAACTATGTGATTATGTGCGAGCCATGGAAGTCCAAGAATAATAGGAGCGCAGAGGCCCGGTGCGATCAGGGCGCGTACAGTGTTGGAGGTCCATCGGGAATCTGTGCTAATGCAGCGGAGATGTACGTATTCGGTAAGAGTTCGTTCGGAGGTGGAGGAATCAGACATTGTGACATCAACAGTCTCGGGAACATGCAAATGACGGCAACAAAGGCCCCCATTACCCAGAAGTTTGTCGACGGCTTCCGCAAGGGGAAAGGAAAGGAGAATGTTCCTGCTGCCCCACCCGCCGCTGCCGCTGCCGCTGTCGACCACAACTATGTCACCCGCTGTCTTCCCCGACATCAATGACCCAAACGACAGCAGTGGGACCACTGACGGCGATCTTTCTGGATGCAACATGGGTCTTCCATACGGGATCCCCCCATCTTTTCGGGAAATTCCTTATGGAAGGTCCCGCCGTCGAATTCCCTATCTCCGTTTGGGCCCTCATTGACGACAGTTCCCATCTAGTTCTGATTATACCTGAACTCATTGACCGCCTGGAGGAAAGGGCAGATCTTGTCAGAGCTATGGTGGGGTCGTCTGGAAAGGCAGGCGGCAGCCCTGGTTGGCATCAAGAATCTTCTTCTCCTCCTCCGTCAGTGGCAGGCAGTGCTTGGTACCGCTGTTGCCGGCGGAGGAGGAGTTGGAAGGACCATCAGCGCGGGGGCGTTTAGCGGAGCTGCCGTTGTTCTCCCCCGGCGGGGGGCGAGACACTTGTTGAGCTTGCACTCGACCTCCTCAACAGCGGCCTTCATCCGGAGGTAGCCGCGTAGGCGCACATTGTCGATGTGTTTCACCTCGTGGAGCCAGAGCGAGAGTTTGGTGGTGTTGACTGCTTTCATGACTGGGTCATCTCTGTAGTCATCCAAAAGATCGCGGCACATAGCAGACTTGAGGTGGCTGCGGAGGCGTTCATCGGTGAGGTGGGAGTCGGTGTTCACGAGGAGGGAGTTCATAAAGTGAATGGTATTAGCAAAAGTGAAGAAGGATTCAGACTGAGTATGATGACACACCGTTGAAACAGCGTAACATAAATGCGCGGCATCTAGGGCTAATTTTGCGATTTCCTATGACCAGTATTTTATACAACGGGAAGCAACTAGCACTTCTGTTGTTACTAGCATCCTAAGCTAGTATGCGGACCACTTGTTAGGTGATATAAAGGAGAGTCAGAGCGAGCCCTAACTGCTGACTGTAGCACGAGGCTACACTAGTGTGACGCGCTAGCTGCTAGCCGAGTGTACAAACAACCAGGGATTAAACCACTGCCTATACGTTCATGAGACATGACCTAGAGACTCTAGTAGTCCAGAGATGACTTGGGACGGAGCTAGCAAGGGTCTAGCAGACGGATATCTACGATGGGAGTGCAGCTAGGGGACAATGCCTTGAGCTAGGAAGCTCGGCGCAGTAACCGGTGGTACTATCTAATCTCTAGATAAGCGACTACACGGCACTAGGCGGAATAACACAACTAGCAACCGGCTAGGGCTTTGACAAAGACATACCACGACATACAAGATGAGGCAGCACGCGGCTAGTGCCCGATCTGGGCAGCTAGGGCGAAGGGGAATAGCCAGCCGGCTATTGAAACGGAGCTAGGGATGATCGTACAGGCCTGTACCGATGACCGGAGGGCGGATCGACGTTCTGACCAATGAGCTATGACCATTTGATGTTGGTCGCAACACTGCGTCGCCTAGATGTAATAGATCAACGCTCTGACAGAGTAGAGATGACCTAGATCACCGGCTACAATCGCCGGTTGGGTCCAGAAGGGGTACTCGGCATAGACGGAGGGCTGAGGATCCATTGATATACCCACGGTTAGAACACTAGCCGGTCAGCAAGGCTGACCTGGCATATACCAAACAGGCCCAAAACCAAACGGCAGTCGTCTCATTGGCTGACCATATTTCTTATCATCTAATATTGCTTATTGTATTATTCAGCTCACTTTCACATGTAACTCGAACCTAGTAGTATAAAAGGGAGTGCAGGACAGACTAGGGTCTAAGAACATTAAGCCCAGACTTTGGACGAAGCTGGAGCTAGTGGACTCAGGCTGCTAGTGGAGGTTGATACCGAACTTCACTTGTAATAGTCTTTATATTGGGAATCAGTAACTGTGGACTCTGGAAACATCGAGTGACTAAGTTGAGGATTTCGTGTTGTTGGTCTTAGACCTCCACATATAAAACAAGGGTGTTCTCTTTGAGACCCAGCTGCAGTTTGCGCTAGTGACTTTGCCTTCACCCCGACAAGACAGAGCTCTGTCGTAGTGTGTTGGATCACTTGCTAGGTGGATTTTGTGTTGACTTGAGCCCACTAAGAAGAAGACGGACTAGGTGCCCCCATCTCTAGTTTGGCTATAACTTGTCAGTTACTTCGCCTTCACCCCGATATAGACGGAAGCTCTGTCGTAGTGTGTTGGGGTCGCTAGCTGGACGCTTATAGTGAACTAGTGCCGATAAAGCGGAAAGGTTCCTGTTCTTGGTTAAGGAATAGGTCAGCGGTCAAGGAGAGTCTTGCTGTTTGAGGATTGAAGTCCCTTGTTGTTAGCCTCAGTAGTCTTTGGGGCTGCCCTTAGCAAGGATTTTCACAAACCTACATACTCTGCCCTGGTGTTTCTCGACCTAGCGGTCCAGCCATCTTGTATCCACCCCATATAAACACACCCCCGGACCCATCCCTAGGTTCCTAGCAGTGTTGTTGTTGGCGTTGCATATTGCTAGTACATTGTAGAGTGTGTTGTTAGAAGCCTATAAATCAAACTTGTGTTTGTTCAAACCTGCTGGTCGCATTACTACAGCCCGGACCCAAACTCACAAAGAGAAGCACTTAGATCTTTGGAGGTAGATTGGTTGTGGGTTGGTTGTTTTGGGTGTTTGTTCACAATACCTATCAATTAGCTATTCCTAGTCATATAAGAAGTGCACCGTTTCACCGGAATGACACCGGAACAGACAGGAAAGCGAGTGTAACGCAACAAGAGGTTCGATGTGAATGGAACCCTTGCTGTGCAAGTGTTCAGCCTTGAGCTGAGTGAACCGGAATGACACCAGAACAGACAGGAAAGCGAGTGTAACACAACAAGAGGTTCGATGTGAATGGAACCTTGCTGTGCAAGTGTTCAGGCTAGATCTGAGTGAACGAGGGTCAACCGAACAGACAGAAGCGCAGAGCGCGATGATGTAAAGCTTCTCCTATGAAAACAAACGAGAACGAGTTGCTGGGGTTCTCCAAAGCGAGGTGGATGCATTCCAAGCGTAGACAGTAACAGACAGTAGTGGGTTCCGATCCCAAGCGTAAACACAGTAGTGGGTTCGATCCCAAGCTCTTCAGACAGTTGTGGGTTCCGATCCCAAGCGTAACACAGTAGTGGGTTCCGTTCCCAAGCTCCAGCATCCAAACAATCCCAATATCCAAGTGCAGGCTCAGCACAATCCAACATCTCCAGTCACTTTCAGACTCTTCCAGACAATGGCAAGTCGGATCTCAAGGATACCGAACACACAGAACAAAGATCCCGAGCCAAGATGAATTCTAAGAGATACCTTGTTCAAACTCCCCAGTCTCTACCGTTTCGCAAGCGTTGCTGCCTACTAGCCGTGGGGTATTCCGTGAAGTCACCCAAGATGCCCCTGCTACTAAATACAAAGCCCTGAAACACATGGAAACGTCTGAGAATAAGTAAGTATGAGTAAAATGGTCTGTTTATCCGATGAAAGGCTTTGCCTCGGTCTGTCTACAGCTGGTACTGCTGATAACGTGGACCAACGAGTGGAATGCAGCGTACAAGCCACAACCACTAACCGAATCCACATCCTTGTTCCCCGGTTGCACAAGCTTAGACGTGCCGACGAGTATTCATGCATTTTAGACTTCTTCACAGAACTGTGAAGGAGTAGAAAAGGGACACAGATACTTCAGTTTGACTGGTTGAAGCCCTTAATCAAGCGCTCAGAACGAGAGCACTTGACTAATGGCGTGCAAGACTGTTGGTGGGATTAAGACCCTCTCTTGGCATAGCCAACCGAGTGCGTCAATCCAACACCAATCCAACACCAATTCCAAATATAAGCCTTCCAAGGCTGCTGATTGTTTAAGGTCCCTTTCGACCGTATTCCATAATCCCAAATAATAAGCCTTCCAAGGCTGCTGTAGTGGTGCCGTGTTCTCAATCCAAATCCCAAATCCCTTCACATCTTAATCACAATCCCAAATTATGTGTTTTACTTCCACCGAAGGCAAGACATATTAATCACATTGTGCAAACGAAGCAAAGCTCTTAATAGAACCAGTCCAGGATCACAAGCACGGACTACCCATTGTAACACAAGCCCTAGATCCAGTCTCTTAATTGAGACCAGGACCTAGCTCCTGTGCCACCCCAATGTTAGTGCCACAAGCACTAGATCCAAGTCTCTTTATGAGACTGGGGTCTAGCACCTGCGCCACCACCACTGCAGTAGTGCGTCCATACTAGAACTGCCTCCTTATATACTGTACATTTACGCTTACACTACTCTAATTACACTACCTGAGTAAGCTAAAGATCTGCCATTTAACTCCTTGTTTCCGATCGGTTGTCTGACTCGACTGAACTTCCAAGCCAATAGTGTTGTCCTGCCCTTCGGACCATTGGATTCAGAAAGCGCCGAGTCTCCCATTTCTGTAGAGACCCAGAACTCCCTAATCCGCCAAGTGGTTCCCAAGATATAACTTCGTCAATTCCTGATCAAGCCAAGAACCCAAATTGGGACGGTAACGGGGCTGAACCAAATTAATGGTCAAAGTCCCTTGATAACACCTTCAGATTCAAGGAGCGTTGGGTATCAGCTTTCTGTAGATACCCTAATCTCCCCGAACCACCCAGTAGTTGTTGAGATATTACACCAATGAAGCCTTGCCCGAGTCAAGAACCCATATTGGGATAGCAACATTGATCGGTGATTAATCATGTGTCCAGACACGTCCCCAGAATAGGCCAAATCAACCACAACAAGGTGCGTCAAACCCACAGTTCTATCTCTGCCGATAGACACTGGTTATTCAGAGTGGATATTTAAGTTCCCTGATATTTGTTGGCCCCACAGAGCCTTAATCAAGTGATTATAGGACTCTATTATTAAACCCGTTGAATCGAACCTTAATCAGTATGGGAGGTTCTGATTAATGTGCTCTCGGGCAGGTTGATTAAACCCTCATGCAGGATGTGCCTGATTAACCATCGGGACTCATGTTAATCCTGGAGATGTACATCTAACTTGGTAATGCACAGGAATCCCAACATTAGCGAGATTCCAGGCAAGGCCAGATAGCCTGCTTATCACCGTCCAACTTCCGTGTATCCATCGTAAGAATGGGTATCTGAGTCCTTCTATTGGCTGCCCATGTTGAGCACGACATCTTGGTGCGATCCTGTGCACATGTACGATCGGTCGGACTATGCCCGAGCCATCACAACCGATCCTCTATGTTGATCTGACTGTATATGTGGTTCCTCCCAATGCCCATGTCTTTCCCGTCTACCGGAACATCTGGAACCAAAGCCCCCAGTCCGTAGCTTTCCAGGGATACCGCATTCAAAGTACTTCCCAGTATGGGTACTTGCTCCAGGAGCTGATGAGTGTAGGTCCAAGTGATTGGACCCCGCTTAGTGACCATCCCTTATCCGGAATGCCTGGGACAGCATGGAACCATCAGAATTTGATGTTCCCAGCCCTTCCAGTGATCATCTGATCAGAACACGGTACGCGTCCCATGTCCAACACACCACACAGGATTCCAGTCTGTCCCCATCTAGTTCCGTGAGCGGGAATAGAGTAGACTTCACATTCCACTTGTTCAGTGGGCTACACATCTCCTACAGGTTCAGAGCGAGCACATGCCAATGGTTCCAGAGTGTTCCTCCCCATTCCCATCCGTTACTCAGTGGTTTCTGCCTTGCCAGCTACTTGGGAACCTCAGTACTGACGCTTCTGGAGCGTAGCCCGGCACATGTCTTGTCATGAAACGCGAAAAAGCGAAGATTTCATGGATGGACAAATCCCTGCTTATCACCGGCATGTATGGAGGCAACACTGGATGAAGTGTTATGCCGAAAATAGTGTAGGAGTCAGCAATGCCGATGGCATTATGTGTTACGGTTGCCAATTTAGGCAGCCACCAAGTGGAGGCGAAATTTTGATGTGGCTGTGGACATTGGCATCCCATTGTTTTAAGTAGATAATTTTGCCACAATTTTGGGATAAAATTTTCATTGAGATTTCAGTGTCAGTCCTAGCACTGTACAGGCAGGGGAGGATGGAGCATTGCACGGATGTGGTGATGAGGAGAAATATGGGCATATAACGATAACGGAGTTCTCTGGAGTGCGGGGAATTTAGCAGAAATCTTGGATGAGTAGTACAAAGTGCGGCAAATTAAAAAAAAAATTCTTGCCGATTTAGCGCTCGAAAAATGGTTTTTAAATACAGGGTACAAGGTAGCAACAAGCCCTCTGTTATGTGTTACGTTGCTAGATTTAGGCAACAATTTCTGCTGTGTTATGCGTTACGTTGCTACCATACACGCCGGTACAGTACTTACCATCTCGACGCTGCCTGCCCCTTCTCGCACCACAGATATGTCAACGACGTGTGCTCCGGAGCCCACACCGTCCTCGACGTAGTTTCTAATTTACCTGCCGCTGTGTCCTTTAAATCTCATTCCCACTTCCCTCCTTTATGCTTTCTCCCCTCTCCTCGCTATCCCCATCCTTCGACACCTACGTTCATGGTCTTACCAGGGCCATCCCATACTTTGGCGGATGATCTTCAACGCAATCTCGGGACTATGCACACACAGAGTTATATCTATACCGTGGTGCAGGTGCTTGGCGGTGGGATAGAGGCTTGAGCAAAAACTCAGAGCCTGAGATGGATTCCAAGGACAACGAGGGTGGCCGGGAGGGGGCTTCAAGGCCAGTTGTAGCCCGCAGGATGTCCGGTTGGATGAGTGATATGGCGTGCGCGACGCTCGCCGAAGAGGGTGATTCCGCCGGTTAACGGCCCGCACAGGCCTTTGGTGCTTGACCGAAGAACACTACGAACAAAATCCGAGAGCAACACTATAGCAAGTTCTATGTAGACTATCATGTCTCGTCGTACTCAATCGGGAACGGACAGGGAAAGGTTAGATACGGGTCACTATTACTGTATTAATACAACTGCTGCCTACGTGGAAATTTGAATTTCACCCCGGGGATGGTCCATCCTGGGATTAAGATTAAACGCTGAGCTGAAAATAGTATTAGTATAGATTAATAGATGGCCAAGGAAGTCAAACAAATTGAACAGAGGTGTGAACGGTGCGGTGGATATCTATCATTCGGGATTCAAACACTCAAATAGAATGAAATAATGTGAAACAACGCACGAATACCGCATGGGTCATCAGAAGTCCAACGGGTGAGTGTCAGCGGCCCTGGCTCTCCCCCGATAGTTCCAGGACCCGAAGACGTGCCCGTCGTGGAGAAAGACTTTGCTGACTTCCGAATATTAAGATTGGAAAGCTGCGAGATGGTCAGTAACGTCGCAAATCGATCTCGATATGGGAAGGATGAAGCGGACCAATGTGATGACGTAGACGCGTCCTAGAAGGAACAAGATACCTCCGGGGACTGCAAAGGACAGATGAGCCTAGAACGTAGTGCCAATACAGCTTAAACAACGGACTATTGGTCTCCGGGTTTATGAAATACCTGGGTTCGCAGTCCTGTAAATTTGTGTGACGGTTTAGAGCATCTCGTGCGACTTACGCAATTAGAGCCCCCCCGGCGCGTCGCGGCCGCAGCTCCGCTCTGGATTGACCGCGGTCAGCCGGTCGAGTACGCTATTATTAGTGCCTGAGCCATGCAGGTAAATGGATTACCATATTGCGCACCTCTGTGTCTCTTTCAGAATCCCCCTGGCCTTCCTGAACTCCCAGAGTAGCACCGACGACGATACCGGCGTCCACAACGAGATCTATTACCAACCAGAGTCTAGGTGGATTGAAATTGCACAAAATACCCGGTGGTCATGAATGAATGCCAGAAGAGGGAACTTTATGGCGAGGAACGCACGCGACAGGGATCTTGAGCTTCGGGCGGTCCGCCAAGGAGGTGTACAGGATGAGCATTAAATTGCATGTAAACACGCTACCAAACTGCGCAGGAAGCACCGTTGGCATGAAGCGATGTGCAGAAACAATGGTCTTCATACCGAGACAAGTATTGCGAAAGACAGGAAAAGAGAGACGAGCGTGTTTTGGGTACTGGAAGCTGCTGAATCCAACGAACTACGAAAAGAAACGGATGAGAGGGGCGATGAAGCACGTACAAGTGCCAATATCGGAAAACCAGAAAAGCTTGAACCAACGCGGCCAGAAACCCGGTGGTGAACCCATATAATGGCGTAGGCTGGATTGTTACACTTGAGCCATAAAGGATACATACGAAATTGACGTACCCAGTGTCCGTTGTAGAGGTACTCTATATCGTCTGCAAGCATCCACTAAGCCATGAGTGGGGGAAGAAGGTTCTGAGACATACCGGCATGTGTAACCGTGTACTACATAGTCATATAGTCATAAAGTCCCGAGTTATCAAGCACTGAAGGTGAACGCTCACGAGGTACACGCAGATATAATCAGCGACGATGGACAGGGTGTCAACGAGCAAGGCAAGCGTTACCAGCGTCTGCAGTAAACTCGGTCCCAGAAAAATGAGGCTGTAAGTGACCAGGAAATACCTTGTTCTTCCAATCGTCTTGTTTGAAGTTTTGGAAGTAGTATAAATCTGAGTGATTTCGAACGTGTACAGAAGCTAGCGGCCAACTTCAGGTTGCATCAGAGTGCACAGAAAAACCAGAGATTACTGAGCTGGGTTGGGTCACTGAACTGTAACCATGATGGTAGCAAGAGAAAGACACACCTCGCCCAAGTCCCTATTAAAAGGGGTCTGCGAGCCAAATTTAACCAGCAAGCTAAAGAGCGCAGATAAGATTTACCCAGTAACTGTGTCAAGAGCTGGAGAGACATTGGCAGAAGGCGTGGACCGAACTATCAACCAGTTGCCGCGCTCGTCATTAAGTACCATGACATCAACGGCGATCAATTTTTACTAACTCAGCTGTTAACATGAAACGACGGTCCACATGCTCAGGAACAAACGCCGAGCATAACATGTTTGGTGACTAAACTCCAAACAGTATGGATGACCCTGAGATCCAAGGGCTGGTTCAACAATTCATAAAAGGTGGTGCTGAAATGGTCGTCAAGGACAAGTCAATCGACGTTGTACCAAGTACAGATACTTACACGGCGGCAAAGCCGGTCGAAATGGAGGGCGACAGTCACTGTTTTTTTTCTTCTTTTATGATTTTTCTATTTTATTCACTTTCTTTTCTCGCAAACGCAATCAATCGGAGTTTGAGAAACCGAGCACAACAAACCCCGCAAACTCCGCTCCTTGGTCCGAACTGCCGAAAGAGTACTTGAACGTTCCTCAGGAATTTTCAGCGTCGGCTCGCCTTTATTCCGTACATCTCAAGAGTTAGCTTCTCAGCCTCATCAACCATATCCCGCTGAAAGATCTGAGGCTGCAAATCGCCGGAGTGCCTACGGATCATGTTCGGCACTGAGTGCACGCCAGCCATCTCCTCACATCAATTATACTCAGAACAAGACATACCGCCGCTTCGCTCCGGCAACCGGAATGTATGAGCAGGTACGAACAGGCATTAACCGGGGTGCATTCCAGAAATACAGGGGCAGTACATAGACTAAATTCAACCTGCTCATTGACTCGGAAGGGCAACACCGCCGCACACCTTCAATTCAGCTAACGCGAAAGAAATACAGGCTCACCGGGCAGCACTAAACCTGTGACACCAAATCCACGATTAAGGACCACAGGGGTCACAACAATATTTCGTGAAGCCAGATGACTGCCTCGCCAACAGGCTTGAATATTGAAAGAAATTCTCCCCAGTTTGGCGGCGTTGGATGCTTTTTGGTGAACCACGGAACTGTAGGAAGCAGAGATAATGAAATGTACAAAACAGTCCAAATATTGGCCAACTTGATTCAGGAAAAATATCGGCTCCTCAAAACAATAGCTTGCTTGCGACGGAAGACAGAGCACTGGTCCAGAAGCTTCCGATAGCGGCATCCAGAGTAGGAACAGATGTTGCTTGTAGAGACCGAACATTGCATGAAGCAAATTTCAGGAGCCAGCCAGGATGGAATCGATGAAGAGACAGCAAGAGAGGTCAGAACGATTTTTTTGACGCTGATGCTGGTCTTTTATATCTGAGAGTGCCGCAGTTGATAAAAATCCGTTCTGCGGCACAGCGAGGTCGAAAAACCGGTAAAATCATGGGGCCTACTTGTTCACTAGAATGTACCAATCGAGGTGATATTGCGCAGGTCGCAGTCCGCGGTTCGAAAATTGCAGACACTTTGCTGCGAGAACTGTGTTTGGTTGCGGATTGCAGTACAGAGGTGTCAGCTGCATGATTTTTATCTGTTAGACGGCTCGATGGAGGGATCGCGGGTCAGTTGATTTCAAAGGCCGTGCACACAAGCACGGTTCATAGGTGCACAAACGGGCGTCAACAAATTGTTTGGTATAAATGGGGATAGTAATTGAACATGAGATGGGCAGCAGTGTCAAGAATACAGCAAAAAGTAGTACAAAAGGAATTAAGCGCAGACGACGCAGAGAGGAGGAGCAAAGGAGCATGGTCATATGGGGAAATAACACAGCCGAGGAGCCATTTCGTTAAAGAACGGTTAATGTGAGACAATGTCTTTGCCGCGGCCAATGTCTCTCGACTAAGACTTCTCGCGCTCTTGTGTTCCCGGTACCGTAGGTCTCCCGCCGTAAATGTGTTCATTCGATCGCAGCCTGGATTAGCTATGGGCGGTGTACTGTGTAAAAACTACCCTCCTTTTTACATCTTTTTAACCTCTTTTTGCGTGAAAAGTCCAACCTTTTCCTGTATAAACATTTATACACAGTTACAGTCACGGCGAAAATTGTTGCCCATACCAAAAAAGGGAATTTTGTGATGGTTCATAATAAATGTGTGGCAGACAAAATACTAGCTAATGCTCAGGTAGAGGGGTATTCAGATGTTGTATATGAGCCAAAATACCACTTATTTTCCCATCCACTTGGCCTTGGATGCACAGTTATATGGATCATCAGGCTACCACCAAAGTGAGGGAGCAATTTCCAGGATTTGGTGCACCAAAGTTACCTATAATATGAATCACAGTATTCTAGCTCAGAACTCACTAGTAGTTGGTCCATGGTGTGTTTTTTATGGGCCATCACAAAAATTTCTTTTTTTGGTATGGGCAACAATTTTCGCCGTGACTGTATAACCGTTTCCGTTTCCTTTATTTGCTCAAGGGTCTAAACAGTTTATAAAACATTTTTACAAGGTTACAAGGTTTTCTTTACAGGCTCCATGGAGCACAATCCAGTGCAAACTCCGACCAGACAAGTCAAATGCCTTAGCATTTGAGCAATCAGTGCAACAACATAAAATGTTACAGTGAGCGACTGGATGTGTTTTATTGTACCACCATGACCCCTGCTGGCAGGGGGGATGCTTTTGTGAGCTATTCTGGCAATCCAGTGATAAGCCGTGAAACAGACCATGGGTAAAATAGCAAGGAATTTGCTGATTTCTGCCTTAATCACATAGCGCGCTGCTCAAAGGGATTAGCATAAGTCCTATATGGCTAATCAGGGCTTGATCCTGCATGAGGACCTTAATCAAGTCCGCCTGGGATGCATCAACTGGAAAGTTCATACTGGTTGACATCCATGATTAAGGGTTTAATTGCCAAGATTAAGCATCACTGCTTAATCAGGCATCGCGGGGCCCACAAACAACATGGGCAATATTAATCATCCTCTCTGATGATTTGGGGCACCACTGTGGGGTCTTGATTAGGTGTTCGAGTGCTTTGTTGTGCTTGATTTACAGAAGGAGCCTTGCGTGATGGATCAGGTGATTCGGGTTTAACAGTAACCGGTTACCCCAGCTGTGGTTGAACCTCACCTATCAACTATCCAATCATTGTTGCCATCCTGATTGGTTACTTGAACCAGGCCAGGACGTTAACTCGCATATCTCCACAACCACTTGGCGGTTTGGGTGATTAAGGTACTGGCTCAGAGCCTGTACCTGTGTCTACCTGAAACTGAAGGTCCTGAATGGTGGACAAGAGGATAGAAGATGGGACTGTCTACATGATCGAACAGGGAACAGTCATACCAGACACACTCAAGCATTAAGGGGTCGACACACGAGGATCCTACATATTTACCCACACGTGATTAACTACGGACACCTTACTCATATACCAGCAAGTAGACTAATCATCGTATTGTAAGCATAATTGTACAGTATATAAGGAGGAGGTTTTGGCATGGAAAGGCACTGAACTTTCTGTCACTAAGAGCAGTAGCCTTTACCAGGTATTGCTTGATAAACGACGGAGATTCGGGACTTGTCACCCAGGACTGACTTCGTTAAGAAGTTTGTTTCATCTGCACAAGTAACTCAATATCAATTGTTGACTCGGGATCTTGGGATTGGAAACAGTTAAGAAGCTAGAGAGAGCTTATTAGGATTGAGAACACGGCACCACACTACAGTAGCCTTGGAAGGCTGATTATTTGGGATTTGGAGAACACGGCACCTTGTTAGGATTGGGATTGTTGGCTCAAGCTTCTAAAGCTTATAAACTCGATTTGTTGGCTTAGGCACTCGTTTGGCATTGCTCAAAGAGGTCTAATACTTTAAATCAAACCTTGCACTTCGGACTAGACCTCTTAAAACAGGCTTGTTCCTCACAACCTCTGTTGGATTATCTGTGCTCCTTGAACCTTCTTAAAGTGTTCAAAAGACCCGTACTTGGCGGCACAGTCTAAACCATCCAAGGGGAAAGTAGTTAGGATTGGTTAGTAGTTGTGTTTTGCCTTAATCAAGCAACTCGCATTCTGCTCGTTGGGTCTTGATTAAACTAGTACTGCTGTTGTAGACCCGAGCAAGCATTTCACCGGATGCTATATGAGTGTAATGGAAGATACCATTGCCAGAGAGTGTTTGTATTCAGCTATGGCTGACTGGCCTCCTCTCTGGCATAGGATCATGACTCAGAACATCTAATTATTTCAAGAATGGTGTGTGACTTCCTTGCCATTTCTGGCACCAGTGTGTCAGTCGAGCACCTGTTTTCGAGTGCTCACCATCTTGAGTCCCGGCCGCCATTGAAGCCGTGCACGATTTCGGCGGCAATGTTCACCAAGATGTGGATCATGGATGGGCTTCTCAAGTAAGGGTCATTGGACTGCAGACGGGGCTAGTAGTGTAGTTTACACACATCCAAAAACACCTTTTATAAACGGTTTTAAACAAATGTTTGAAACCTTTTCCTTTAATTTTACCCAAATCAGGGCCTGCCTTTTTGGGAATTTGCAGCTTGTGGATCTCATCCAGCGAATATTTATCCTAGACACTCTATGTGTGCCGCTGGTGATACCGTGCTGGTTTCTCTGATATTCTCCTCACGGCGAAACAACCGGACTCAACCCCGCTGCGGCTTCGGAGAAATCGGCCTTTTATTTGGGCATTCTGGCGATGACAAACCCCAAGAAAGGAGTACTATCTATGACTAGGATCCTGGCCACATTAGGATCCTGGCCACTTGTCAATTATAGGCCTGTATGCTTGTGTATTTGGCATTTTTGCTCAAGGGTGGAACACAACCTATGTTGCCCGTTCATGTTGATTTCAGCCAAAAGTGATGAGTTGATGTTAAGTGGTGGCGGGGTTAATGTCGGGCCGCAGGGTGAGAAAATCAATTTATTATCTCTGAGCAGCCATTCTGCTCCTTTCTCCCACCAATTCTTTGTCAATCTGCGACTTTGGAGGCTCGTTCTTTTCACCTGATTTCGAGCTTCTCTCTAGGTATGTAAAGTTCTCTCTGTCTTCACCCTTTCAGTGTTAAACTCCCTACATATGATGATTGTCACCAAGCCTGAAGACTACATCCGAACGACCTTTATATCGAACGACCCTTTGACGCTCCGAGTCCAAAACTTGGTGTGGTCCACCTTGATAGGTAAACCTTCAATTTTAACATATTCCGGAATTTTACCTCCTTTATTCCTTCCTCAAGGCATTCAGTACACCATAGTCACCCTATTTTTGGTGGATTCAAAATCTAAATGTCGGGTTCTCTGGAGCATGGAGCAAGAGTAGAACAGCGGGTCCGGATATGTCAATTGATTTCTCATAAACCTGCCTGTGACTTATTTTAACTCAATCTATCTCTCACTGGCGCGCAGGCCTCGTTTAATTGGCAGCTTGGATCCCGCCTCTCATACCTGTCATTGGAAGCAGTTGGTTCCACCGTTTTCATAGATGGTATGTACTGTTTTAGTGTCCTAAATACATCACCTATGACCCTTCAACATTATTATACATCGCAAGTCTATCAACTTAGCCGGCAACACTGGATTGCGGGGGTGGCCAGGTTCTGTGTCAATTGCCTTTTTGGGACCTCTGGCGGAAAATAATTCACCATGTACTCAAAACTCTGTCAAGTGGGCAGAAATAGGCTCAAATTGTTCGCAGGATGTACGCCAGGCATATGGAATCATCAGATATTAGGGAAGTCCTCGGAAAAATCTGTTAAGAAGCCAAAACCTCTAAGGTGGCCAGGTTCCCAGCGCAATATAGTATCTCTCACTCGCGACCGTACTGATTCACTGCGCATCACTGAGCCGATGGGGGACAAATGCGGGCCATTTATACCACCAATGGCCTCTCGACGCACATAGCACTGCTCTTTGAACAAAATCACTCCCCTCGGCTCGTCTCAGCAATCACCACTCCCGGTCGGTATAGGCTATAGAGATACCGGCACCTCAAGACTCCAAATTGGCTCGTCCGACTCCTGCCACAACCGCTCAGCAACACCGTCACAATATGCTACCTTGTCCCGCCACGAACTCCGATGCTCTACTTTTACCCAGTTGAGCTAGTACTAGACAGGCATTGTGAGCTTCCACTATGTCAATCCAGACAGCAAATTTTCATGATGCCTGCCTAGTACTATAGTCCGATTTCATTCATCGTTCCTGCTACTCAACAACACAAGAGCTAAAACATGCATACATGTACGCTCTCGAGCCTCAGCTGGGAAGATCTACACTTTTGACTCTAAGTGGCTGCCAGCATCGATTTGGATTCGAAAATCAACCAGGATGCTGCGGCAATTTGAACCGCCAGTCTATGATCACGGTTGATATCATGATCACCGCGTTTTCATCCACCGTCCAATAATTTCGAAGGGACCACCCGACATCCCGACTTTGCCTCATTCCCCCCTGCTCACATCTATACATGAGATTCTACCAGTGCGTAGAAGGTTAAAATACACAGTCCGCCCTCCGCCGGGAAGAACACTATCGGTACCGCTTTAGGTGTGCTATCCTCCTTCCCCTGCTCCTGCTCCTTTCATCCGCTCCCCCTCCTCTCACTCCGCCTGTGTCTCTCCTGCTCTTTTTCCTCCTCCAATCTCTCTCCTGCTCTAGGGACAGCACGACACAACATGGTGCGCAAATCCAAAGAAGCACATCGAGGACAAGCTCGAAAATACCAAGCCCCCTCAAAAAACCAAAAAAATGAGACAATGAGGCACCCAAGTTTACCTGTCCTCTGTCTGCAGAGGATGGTGGTTATTCTTCCTAGAGAAGAGAAGAGAGGTCAGCGGTGTTCGTGAGGCGGACGAGGGAAGCACGAGATGAGATGAAATCATAGAAAAGATGGAAAGAAAGAGAGGAAGGCAAGCGCGCGAGCGGCAATACGCTATCCAGGCTCGATAGCATAGATAGATAGCAAGGGCAGCTTGCACTCTGCTCATTCGTGCTCAGTGCTCCCATGCTCGCCGATGAATGAGCAAGGGTGGAAGCTATTCCAGGCGATCGGCAATGGGAGGATTTCCATCCCATCCCATTCCATTTCTATCTCTCAACTGCAATCCAAGGCCACCCCGTTCCCGTCCCCCCCGCCGGAGAAAGTCGGCAGCCCAGAAAGAATTTCAGAGGAAAATGCGAAGAAAACACAGACAAGCCGAGATGCGACTCGCCCGCCTTCCGACTTCGCCCCGCAACCTAGGCATGAAAGAGGGAGCTAGGTGGGGGTATGGACATGAATACAAAGCAGAACCACTGTGAGGGCTCCCCCGAGGAAAGGATAGACGGATCAGAGGCTGAGCTGACACCGATACACTGGGTGCATGATGAGGAACCTCGCGTGTACGCGGCACGCACCCTCCGCCGCAAGAGCTCGACGCACGTCCTCGACTGACCTATGATGGAGAGACCTAGCGGTGTGAAGGGAGAGACACCGTAGACGTAGCCGGGCCTATGCACACGGGTGGAGCAGAGCAACTGGAAGAAAGCATGTATGTCCCAGTGGTGGGTGTCAATGCATCAAGTGCTGATGCCGCGCAACTCCAGGCTACCAGGAACGTCTAGTGATGTCCAGGGCCCGGCCCAGCCTGAAAGCCCGGGCTTGGGCCCGGCTTTGGAGGGCTTGGGCTTGCATTTCTTCAGGCCCAAGCCCAAGCCCTGGGGGAGGGCTCGGCCTGGCTCGGCTTGGGCTCAGGCCCAGGCTTGAGTCACGTGTCGGGAATTTTCAACAAAGGTTCGAACACAGTTCAAATGGTATGAAATATGGGTGATTGAGGGAATATGGGTACCTAGGTGAGTGATCATCAGTACTGGCATGATTTTGGAACAATTGTGGTATTGGATATACAACCTGCATGATCTCCACCTTGGTAGAGGTCGTTGATCTATATTTGAGGAGGTCTGATGTCGTGAACAAGAGAAACTACATAGAAACTTGAAGAAAGCTCAAATGCGATGTATAGGGCTCGAAACAATGCAAGATCAACCTTTTCACTGAGCAATCAACTACGGACGGCCGGGTATTTATAGTAGATGAGAATATTATATGAAATAGAAGGGGGAAATGGGAGTCAAGGAGTGTGTGTGAATGTCAAGCAACAGTGTTGATGAAACAAGTAAAGATAGTGTGGAATGGGGGTATGGTGGTGAAGGAATAATTGAAATGCGCACAGCGCACCGTTACACTTTATATCACATAACTTCGGTGTGTCTTGGGTAACCGAGGCCCGGGCTTGCGGGCCCGGCTTGGGCCTGAAAACTTCAAAGCCCAAGCCCTGGGCCCGCTGAAGCCCTGGTAGGGCCCGGCCCGGCTCGGGCCTGTGAGGGCCCGGCTGGCGGGCTTCAGGGCCTCAGGCCAGGCCATGGACATCACTAGGAACGTCCCGAGGACCCGCCAAAGCCACACTGACCTGTTAGATTTGGCGGTATTCGGTTGCGCCGCTGCGAGGCGCGGGATATGCGCGGATCACGGCGATGGACATTCGGGGGTATCGGAGAAGTATGTGGGGCGGTATAAAGCCTCGCGGGAGGGTGACGTGGCTTTCTTTCACCCTTTGACGCTCGTTTATACTGGCTTTTGTACTACGGCGACAAACGACATTCATTGTGTTCTGGATTCGATCTGGCGGCATCTGGGCTGGACGGCTAACTTTAACACGACCCTCTCCCGCAGAGAAACAGTGTGCCAAAACCCGAGATCGCGATGCTGATCCACAATGCAGCAACGGCATAGAAGAGTCCACCACGCCGCCAAAGCCACCCGAATCAATCCACACAAGTCCCAGTTCTCACCTTTCTTCGTCGCCGGCTTCATCATACGGTGCATTCACTGAAGCATTCTATCAGGTCGCCACTCATACACCGAAGCCACAAGAACGCACCCGGTTCCCACTTCGACAAACGAATCTCTTCACAGACAAAATGCTAATGACCCAGCACTATCCGGAACCACGTGCCACTTAGCTTCATTTGGGAAGTGGCCGCATTGTTCGTATGGGCAGAAACACGGAGGAGGAACAAACATTGAAAGAAGATTATTTTGTAAATACATCATGATACAAGTGTACGAAAGTATGTACTAAGTATTACTGGACCCGCTGCGCCGAATTACTGCGTGCAGAAAATTGTAAGGAATCCGCACACCTGTTGATGTTCGTACGAGACGCATGCGATGTACTATAAGTACCGGGACGCCCGCCACGTAGCCAGTCTAGGGTGTGCACGGCGACGTGTGCTATGTGGGACATGCGCGGCAATGCAGCAGACATTGAGCAGAAGCGAGGGACATGAACAGCGACGAGGACAAAGCCGGAGCCGTGCACGACGACGCTGGGGAGGTGCACAGCGACGGGCCTGGGGGCGTTGTGCATGCCCTTGTGCACAATTTGGGGGACATCCTCCGCGCCGTGCACGCCACGGCGGAGGCAGGCGGCAAAGTGGAGAACACGGAGGACATGTACTAGATTCCAAGGTGGCACGGCGACATGCGCGGCGACGCGGACGGCACCGAGGGCGCTGCGCACAATTTGGAGGGTGCCCGCAGCGATGTGCGCGAGAGGGGGCATGCACGGCGGGTCGGACAGAAAGTGGCAGGCAGGGACGACAACTTCGTCTGGTGGGAACTGATGTGGACACGTAAGCTTCACGTGTTTCCGGAATCTGCTGGGGTCTCTCTCAATGTCTCATGTTGGGCTGAGAGAGCCTTCCTTGTCGATCATTCGGCGATAGCCGGGATAATTCCGGAAACTGATGGGCACAGCCAATTTAATCTTCTGTCACCAACGCCGCCGTCCTGGACTCCTAATCGCCAGTCCAAGTTTGAACCGCCTTCGATGGCGACACGCCCTGGGGTCCACATGGTTGCCGCTTCGTTCTGTGGCACAGGACAATGACCAGACGATAGCTTGGCGCATACCACGAGTGATTGACCATGTACGACTCGCAGCCGCACTCCGAGTGCCATATCGCGATGTTATGGGTACCTAAATACGGTACTATCATATTCCGACACATTCAATATTAGATACTTTTTCCCTCGATCTTTCTGCACTCTCGCTGGCACTTCCAAGTGTAGCCATATTGGCTCCGCATCATTACGCCACTCGGACTTTATTCGAGCGACCCCATTTCTCTAACATCGCGAGCCAGATGTGGGGCTGGTCCGAAGTTTCAGCACAACCACAAGTCCGATTCTCACGGGTTCTACGCCTACAGAAGCTGTTACAGCACAGCATATGCGGAATCACTTGCCGTTCAGCCATTTCACATATGCACAAATTGGATGACTGGAGCCCAGCCAGAGGGACGGTGGGTATGTGCATTCAGAACTTCAAGCTCTTTTCTCCATTTGAATTATCCGATAGCAATCTCTTTGAGAAGGTCCTGAATTTCCTCCAATACGTAAGTATCGACACCGCGTTTACTGATTCGCGTTTGACCCTCCAATGAAATGCCGGAAAATGCTTCAATTGGCACAAGCTTTCTACCGCTTCACACCATCTGAAAATTTCCCACTGCAGACGGTTTCCTGGCTCTAGACTTGCTCTAGACGTAGTTGGTGTCTCCCTTTGATGGCTAACCCTGGAGCCATTTCAAAGTTCATCGTTACTTACCTTTAGCTCGTCCTCTTTTCTTGACTGATTGACAGTCGCAGTTAGAGCGCAGCGCGTGGCCTCTGAGCGGTGCTACTAGGGAAGAGCGGCAAAATCTTGGATGGCCGGATCAATTGGGACAGATTCTTGGACCTGATCGCATACGCGATCTTATAAAGATTCTTGCCCGTTGGCTGTTCCCGCACCAGCTGTCCCTCCTCATCATCCAGAGGCATGTCTCTTTCTCTCTCTGAGGCTCAACTCTGGGCAACTGGTTCGAGACGTTGACCTATGGGATGTATTTCGTGACTTGTGGCTTCTGCGCTCGAACGCTCATCTGTATCGGCCGGAGGACCGCTGGCGGAGGCCGAGTGAAATTAGATGGCTCATTCTCAGTGTCGGCATCGCCCTATTTGTGGTGGCGACTTTCGATGTCATCGTAGGTCTCGCTGATCTCGATGCCGAACTTTTATGCTTACGGTCCTGTAGATTGGTCTTCTTCACAACCTGCAAGCATTGTGTTTTATGGGGAAGGAGGAGCAGCACAGGAACTTGCGGATATCTCGGGATGGATCAATGTAGCCAGAGTAAGTGGGGATCATTGTATTTGCTGCAGCTCTTTCATCAGTTTACCTAGACCGCTGCGCACGCTGTTCAGATGATCTTGGGCGATTTTGTTCTTGCAAGTGCATCCCACTTTGTCCTGCATACTTCCTTTTTAACTCGTTCACTTCCATACTTTTCCAGATATACAGGTAGGCTGTTTGTCGCCTCTCCGGCGTATTCCGATTGACGTTGCCCTCATAAGATGCTATATTGTCTACTCCCGCCGTTGGAAAGTCTTAATACCCTCATTAATTCTATATTTCGGTGGTGTGCCATCGCAATCAAGCTAGTCGAGGCCCAAGCCTCGTTGAATTACGCGAAAACTACCGTGACTTCATCGGACATTCGTCCTTGGTCGGAGACATTCTTCTGTATCACAGCTGTAAGTGCCCTATTTGCTGTTATCCCTCTGAAAAAATTGAACCCTGCATCCTTGATAGGTTCAGAATACGTTGACGACTGGTACGGAATATTCTATATCCTGGAAGATTGGCCACTAGTTAACTCCTTAAAGGTCTCCTCATCTGGCGCATATGGCGGGTTGAGCGCGAGATGAGGAATTCGTACCAGTGCAAACGGAACGAGAAACAATCATTCCCCATTCCGCAAAGTCATCCGAGTTATCGCTGAATCCGGATTCGCATATACACTGATGGTGTTTCTGACCTTTCTGGTCGACCTTTGTAATACCAATTTAGTATATTGCTTCGCCGATTTGGTGAGTACACACTTACCTGTAGAAAGTTCATGTTTATCAATGTTGGCTATCAGACACATCAAGCGACCGGGATCGCGTTTAATGTCGTCATTATGCGAACCTCTCCCAGTCGTGATGAACAGTTCACTATTTTTGCAGCCAAGGGCCTCAGCGCAGCCGAAAACGGTGCTCTGAATCGTCTGCGTTTCCGCGCCCACATACGGAACTACCAGCCGACATCGACGACGATGACTTCGCAGTCAAGTCAATAAGAGCGTCGCCTGTCGGTCCTCATGAAGATCTGCAGATGAACACCAACACATATACTCATGACAAAACGGAACCGGAAGGTTCTTAAAAATATACTATACTCTGAGTGCTCCGCTCATTACTCATTGTCTGACCGTATTTTATCCATACATAATCTACCAGTACCGTATAATTCCTTCAAATCGTTTGTCACGCGTCATGGACCCATCTATCAGTATTGAAAATGGGTTGTGGTCACGGGTCACGGCGACCTCTGTCGAACCTCCAATCTGTCACGCAAGCCTCAAAACTGCCTGAAAACCGCAAAAAAGGCAAAAAAAATCGGTCCAAAAGATCGAATTTTTGGTGGATCACGCCAAAATTCGACCGTTGTCGAATTGATTCAACCCTGTCAACGGGTCACGAGGGTTCGAACTGAACGAAATTATACGGTACCTGCAATTCATGACAAAGACACAATACAATGGAAAGCACACGAAACGCCAACCAGTGGTATCAAACACATGCGCATTGCCGCTTTATTTCTAGTAGAAAGTAAGAAAACTAAATGGCTCATTAATAGGGTCGTTCACAGGAGCCCTTTTCGCGCTCCCTTTTCACGCCCTTTTTCGCCCTTTTTGCTATTCTCTCCGTTTTTTGCCCGTTTTTTTTCCCTTTTTCAATTAGAAGTGCAAAAAGGGTAGAAGACCGAAAAAACGGGGTCCTACATGCAATTCTGGAAGAAATGGAAAAACAAGGGCACTAAAAAGGGCATGAAAAAGGGCTACTGTGAAACCCCTAGTCTGAAGTTCCCTTTTCCACCCTTTTTTCCACCCTTTTTTCATTTCATGCGGCCTGGGTGCTCCTATTGTTCCTCAAAGGTCAGATACCAACTTGAATGTTCAAAAAGGACTGGTGAATTTTTCTGGATTTTATAGCTCACTATCTACCAAACATGAAAAAGGGAGCAAAAAGGGGAGAAAAAAGGGCGCTAAAAAGGCCAACCGTGAACAACCCTAATCACAGCTGTGGATCCAGGCCCACTAAGGACTGCACCCGTGTGATCCGGTTTGATTTTTTTGGCTTGAAGCCGTCAAGCCGTCAAGCCAAAGCCACGGCCTCTCAAGTCGAAATCCACGGCTTGGGGGCCGCTTTAGCTTTGGCTTGAAGGATCGCAAGCCGAAGCCGGCGGCTTGACCCAGGGCTTTGGATCTTATTCCGATCACGCATAATATCGACTTCAGACAGTCAAAGTTCGATTTCTCAAGCACAGTTTCTCATTTGATACTCAGAAAAAAGGGGGTAGCAGAAATTTACAACCTTTGCTTAGCTTTCTGCAAACATAACTACTCATTCGCCCCATCGAATCAATTGATTGGATGGTGAACCTTTTTACATTGGCGTTTCAGGGTGCAGTAGGGGCACTAAGTCCAACTACAAGACATTCTAGTGATCCAGAAGTGGTATCCGAACAATTTGTACACTCCCCTTGCCGTGACAAATTTTATTAGCAAAGCCGCGGCTTAAGCCAAAGCCAAGAACCAAGCTGTGGCGGGCAGCTTTGACTTGAATAATTTCAAGCCAAAGCCGGGGGCTTATAAGCCAAAGCCAGGGGCTTACAAACCAAGCCAAGCCGGACTAGACATGACTTACGCGCTGCCGTCAAATTATGACATGTTTATTCAAGCGACAGACCTTTCTGAACCCCAGCATTCCTGGCCCCTGAAGCACCTAGGGGGATTTACCGCACGATGGAATGGCCCCGCAGTGAAGCAGAGTCCGCATCAGAGTGAGATGGCCGATGGGAGTACTGGCTGGAAGTGTTACCCGAAGGCTCCTCAAGATCTGTAGGAACAGATTGCATGGCAGTGGGAATTGAGCGGTGAATGTGTGCGACGAGGCAATGCGTGGCATGTCTTCAGATTAGTTCCCGCGTCACTGACGGTTCTTCAACGATCTTCTTCCGAATTGTTGTAATATACTGGTGAGCTCCACTGCCAATCAAACACTTTGTTTCATCAAGGTTGCCGGCACTGTTGAGAATAGAGGTGCGTGGAGTACGCAGGTGGAGGACAACGAGCGTGGGGAAGGAGTGTGGAAAGTGCGGATGTGCGCTGTGGTACCGTCGATGCACGGGAAGCTAGAGACAATTAATTAGCTCTTCACTCAGCTTTGGATGTAGGCAGAATATATTGTATGTACCTAGAGACAATTATTACTGTGTGTAAAGTAAGCAAAGGAATGCAGTAATTATAAGTAAGGACGTACGCTCTTCACTCAGCCAGGATGTAGGCAGAATGAAGAGCGCCGTCGTATGTGGCACCGTAATTCCAGCCGTCGCGCGTACGCTACGCACGACGTTACACCGCCATTCGAACTTTTTTGTTTTCGGATATTGGCAGCCAACAATTCGAAAATGTGTGATGGAATGTGGAGGATGTCACTCTAACATTTTGAAACCTTTTGGGCATAAACATTTCCGAATCGTTGTGACAACATTGCAGAAATTGAAAGAAGATAACAGGATTGTTTCTCAGCAGCACTGAAACAGTTGGATCCCACTGGACTTGTCAATTCTCGTGGTTAAAGATCCGCTTGAGATTCGCTCGATTTGGCAGACAGATGGTCCGTGCGCATCAGACCAAGCACAACAATGTTGATGGATCCACAATCGTTTCTCTCTCTTTCCTCCCTCCGCCCTTTCCTCCACTTCTCCTCGTTCTTCACCCATATTGGTAGCCCGGACCAAGCTTTTCAACCACATGCAACCCCAGTGACACCAAGACACCGCAAGTCTGGCCGAGGGCCCCAATCCACAACACGTCAACAGCGGAGTCCGCAAGTCTGGTCGCTTTCAAGTTCCCTTCCAAATACCCCCTCAGGTTTTCAAAATGGCCTTAGCAAGCTATCAAGCATAATTTTCCCCCAAGCACTTGCGCACAAGATCTTGATCGAACAAGTGGCTGATCTGTCAACACTCTGGCTTGCATCACTCACATGCCACCGGGTTCGCGCAACTCCTCAAACATTCAACATCTCATCGTTGTGAGAACCGGCCAGTTGACCACGCAGTTAGCTGGAATGCATAGAGAGTACAACATGTAGTCAGTATCATGCATGTTTTGTCATTTGATTGGTTCATTAATATTTTATTCTGAATTACTGGATTGGGTAAAGTGAAGTCACCGAATACCAATGAAACCAGAAAAAAATGTTTGGGACAAATCTCTCTCAAACATTCAAGTTCGGGAAGCCTTGAGGGATTGACACTTTTTATTTTGACTACGTTTCGACAATGTTTTGGCAATGTTTGGTCAAATCCATCTGTCAAACATTTCATACAACGGCGGTGTACCTCCATGCGTGCTTGCTCCAATTATTTTTGCTAACAGGCACACCATCTCAAAATAGTTTGCCTGACATTTGAACATCATCCTGTCGATGTCTTGACAACATTCAGGGTAGAACATGTACTGTACTATTTCGTTCAAATCGGCAGTCACGCGTCACGCACCCCCCTGTCGATCATGAACTTTGGTCGAGGTGACGCATCACTCGGGCCTCTGTCGAACCTCCAAGTGGTCACACAGGCCCCAAATTGCCTAAAAAAAGGCAAAAAAAGACAAAAGTTCAGTTCAAATGCCGAAATTTTCGAAGGTGTCACGCAGAAATTCGGCGGCTGCCGAAATGTCGAATAGGTAAAATGGGTCACGCATCACACCCCCTGTTGATTTGAATGAAATTGTCCAGTACACGGCGCCTGCATGATGTTGTGAACACATTGCGAGAATGTTAATTCCACCATGGTAAAATATTTCCTAGCATGCCTGCTCTACATCTGAAAGCTCCCCTGCGCCATCGGCTTTGATGCAAACCCCGTTGATATCATCTTGCTATCTTCAGACTTCGACGGCAACAGACACAGGCGAGGTCTAGAAGAGATCATTCGAGATGGTCCATGCACATCAGAAGCCAAACAAGATCAATGTTGGTGGGCCACACGCCAATGTTGTTCGCCTTGGTTCGCACAACGTTGATGAACGTTGGTCCTCCACCAACTCCGAGTTACACCCTGCAAGATCCGTCAGCGACAACTTCCACCCACTCAGTGTGCAGCACTTGTCTTCCACAGATCGCTCCGTCAAGAATCCATCATCAAACCCAAGGGAACTCGGGATTCGAAATAAGTACATAGGGTCGAAAAGTTTTTTCAACCCTCGGCGGACCCCCCCTCCCCCCATATAGGGAAGGAGTTTCCCACCCCTAGCGCCAGGCCGTCGCCTCCGCTTAGGGCCGCAGCTTAGGATACCACTGGGGGCAGGCTCGACAGGCAGTTTGACTATCTTACAGTGTAGTAGCAGCTTCCTGGCCATCTAATATACCTCTGGTGTGCTCTTCCTTACACCCCTGTACTATACTGGTCTATCACCCCCACTTGAGCACTGGGCACCAAATTATCATAACCTAGGTGTATATTGGCAGCGAAAATAGTGGGACTGTATATCCATGATAGTGAGTCTCAAGTTATTTTTTTTTGAACATCGGGGAAGGTGGTTGAGCCAACGGAAGGCAAAATCTACGCGTCGTACATGATCCGGCATTCCATATTAGGAAATTGACCTCCAAGATGGTTCGGGCATCGTACAAACCCTATCTGACATTGTCCAAACGGTAAATTGAGGGTTTTCAACCCCTTCCAACAAAAGTATCAAAAAGTTTTTTTCAGCCTCTGGTCGGAAAAATCCCGGGCGTAGTACAACGGAATATATTGTGTTGTATTCCGTGACAAGGCAATATGCCAAAGTGTGGCTTATAACATTTGTCAGAAGATAATATATGCAGTCGTAAGCACCGCTTGGATTGTGAGACCTTACATGCCAATGCAAGGGCTTACGCAGTTAGAAGCCCATTTAACGCAGCAAGCCGTGTCAGTCTGCTTGCTAATACAAATTCAATACGGCAAGCACGCATAAAAATCAAACAGATCATATTAGAATACGTGATACAATGGTTATATACATTACACCGGGCGTTCAACGACGACGTTGACCCTCGCCGTGGCGCTGCAAATGCCGCGGGGAACGGGAATGGCCGCCGTGCGAAGTCGACTCGCAAATTTCCTGCTCCTGCTGCTCGAGGATGCTGCAGGCGCACGTTGCAGAGAGGGTGGGGAGGGTGTGAGACGGCGGGGAGGCGGCGATGTGGAAGAATGAATGCGGGGGGGCGACCGGGGACGCTGAGCGCCTACGCGGATGCGAAAAAATCTTTGTCATCTTCTTCGATCTCACACCTAGCAGATCCATCGGCACCGTTGGGGCTGTCTGCGTCGGGGAACAGAATGCGATTCCAATACGCGAGAAGGTCGACAGCCCAAGCCTTGTTACTTGCCAAAGCTTCGACGATGTGTTGAAGATAGTACGAGTGGCGTGTGCGATAGTTGATTGAGTCTGGTCGCCAATTTCGGTAAGGGTGGTATCGGCAGAGTGCAACCAGATCGCCTGGAAGAGATGAATGAGGAAAGTGGGAGGTGGGGAGAAGATACGAACCAGGATGGCCGAGTTGGCGATTGCACCGGGTAGGGCGCAGTGGATGTGGTGCATCCTCTCAATAGTTTTGGCTGCCGGTCGTTTGGATTGGCCATCGAAGAGGCCAACCGCGCCGCTCGGTCCACGAATAAGTGAGGCGTAAATCTAATTCGGGTGAGTATAAAAGCTTATCGTCAACAAAGGCATACCTTGAGCAACAGGTCGTTGCGGAACAGATGGGAGATGTTCTTGTTGCCATTCTACTCACTGTAGAGTATGGGAGCATTGAGCCTGGAATAGAACGGCTCACGCGTCTCCGTCCCAGGCTGGTAGCCAATGAGTTCTGAGAATGCATTGAAGCGACTAGAAGATGACGTGAATGGCTTGATGTCATCGACGATCTTCGCCAGGCTGGCATCCCGCAGGCGATTGCTGGTGGTAGACCGCTGGCCACTCATCCATCGGCGAACTAAGAGGCGAGTCAAACATGAAAACGAGCAGGAAAGCCACGCACCGCGCCTGAAACAAGGGTGGTCGACCGAAACGGCTTGGCGTCGTTCGGCAGGTAGCGCAAG
>JARKIC010001731.1:0-98910 GCA_029378375.1 Mycena olivaceomarginata
TTATTTGCATAATGTTCATACTAGCCCAATTTCCAACCCTAGTAACTTCGCTGCAAACAAAGGACCTAATGTCGTCAATTTGAGACCCAGGAACCAAAGCTCGACAAAGGGCACATCCTGAAATGCTTTTGTGAATTCCTCCAAAGGTTGACTAGTAAATAGGATCTGTGGTGCATTTTTTGGCAGGATGGCATAGGCTGTGAATGAACTGGATAAGAGGCTTCCAGTCGGCTTGTTACATTCATCGAGCCCATCGATGACAATATATGTCTGGTCCTGCCTCTGAAAGTAAATCCTCAAGGACCTCCGGGAGATGGATGCGCTGTGGCTGTATAGTTCTTTTCCCAGTGTTTATGCAGCCGATCAAGAGAGCTATAAGGCAAACGTGACTTCCAGAGAGCTGCCAGATAATAGAACGTAACATGAGGTCCCATGTGCTGCCTCTCGTTCCTAAAATCAAAATAGAATATGCAATTGTGGTCTGGTCAGGACAGCCTATGGTGGATATTTTCAATCACTGTCGAGCTGTTGCAATTGTCAGCGGCAGATCAATACTATGTACATAATAATGATGCCAATCACCTTAGTACGCTCTTTCCGGTACCAGCTGCGACTGATTATCAGATTGTGGAATTGGACACAGAATAAAATGGCTTACAGATTCCTTTGATCCATAAAGAGCTGGGTGTGTTCTTCCATCGGACAAATTGGTGATCATCTAAGAGCCAGCTCCCTGTGGCTTCATGATGAAGTTTCCGCAGGTTGTACTGTCTATCCTTTGTATCCGGAGGAGACTCCAACCACTTGTATAGAACTTCTTTGAGTCTAAACATAATTCAGCTTCAAAAATTTTCAACATGAGAAATTTGATTAACCCTTGACCCTGTTCACACTGCTGGTGATGAGAAAGGATTCGGAAAAGGAACAGAGGGCTTCACCGACATACATTTTATTCGTGGAGTTATCCATATTCACGGTGGGACCCTCCCCTGTACCTCCGCTGCCACCCATACCACCATTCCCGTGGCCCGGTCCACCCGAGCCTCCGTGGCCCCCTGGGAACAAGATATCGTGATTGTCGACTTCTCAGTACAGCGCCATACACACCAGAAATGTTGTAATTGAAGGTATTGGATTCATTGCCCCCGCCAGACATGATGAAAATGGATTGTTTAGAGCACCTGAATCTTCTTTGGTAATACACAATGTGAGCCACTAGTCAAGATTACACTGCAGGACGCCGCTCACAGACAGATAAGAAGATGTATTCCTGTGCAGTGGACGTGGAGTGGAAGACAAAGTGGTCGCCTCGAGCGCTTCGTGGAGAACAAGCCTTCGCGTTTCGCACGAGGAATTTCCGAGAAGAAACGAGTCGGAGCTTTCCGGGTCGGCGACTATGAATGAGGCAGTATGTCAATGGCTCAAATGCGTGGGTCAATTTATTTGGGAAATTGCTCAATCCAAGGGGTTCAACTGCCTGAAATCGCGTTCACTGCCAAAGCTTCCGAGCCAAAAATGGTCGGATTTAATCGGTCGTGCGATCGATTCGTTCAGCGCTTGGAATTGCGGGGTTCCCGGAGGTGCAACGTGGAATCCACGTCACACAATTTTGACTGCGACTCGGAAGCGAACTGGATATTTGATCGAGATCGGCTGTCGCCACACTCATCTCTGCCTTTTGCACAAGCTCCTTGTACGCCACGCACGCTGCACCGCTTCTCCCTTGCTACGGCCGCCTCGAGTCCATGCCACCACGTTGTCGCCGCAGCCCGCTCCTCTCAACACGTCCGCTTGCACTGCCCGGGCCACGCCACTCTCACGTTCCCTTCCTTCTCCTGCGGCCGCCTTTCTATCTCTCTTCTGTTGGCCTCTGGATTTCCGCGTCGAGGTATCTCATGCCATCGCGCAGCTATGCGCGACGTTCCCACTCACGCTCCGCCGTCACTCGCCTCGTCCCACTGCCCATCATCAAGCGCGATGACCCGCAGCCGAGCATCTTCCACCAGAAGCTCAAAGTGGGTTTCTTCCTCCGCTCTTCCCTTCCTCTGCCCCTTTCCCCCTCCCTTCCCTTCCTCCTGCCTTCTTCCCACAAGTACGAGTATGCTGTGAACGATACCTTCACTGCAACAGGCTGCAGACGCCGAAGCCCGTGCCCGCATCATCGACGCCATTCTGCGCGACGGTGGGGAGATTCTGATCGCACCGATCGGTACGTCTCTTCCTTCCCTCGTCCTTTGCATTATGCTGATTATTCCCCCGCCCTACGCTAGGGTTCAGCAATACGCCGTTCAGCGCTGTCTCGAAGCCGCACAGGCCCCGAGGAACGCCCGTCAGATCGTCGCCTGCATGCGGTTATGTCATCCGCCCCTCCTTTCCTTTTCCCTGTAAGAAAAACTGATGGTCTCGCTGCACACAGCGGCCGCATAGTCGACCTCACGATGCACTGTAACAGACCACGTCCCCCAGAACTCGATAGCACTCACTCGATTGCGAGGAGGAAGTTTGCTTGCTGATTGTGTCAGAGCTACTTGTACCGCTCCGGCGATGACGCCGGCGAACAAGCATACGTCGCATATGTGGAGTAAAATGAGAGTGGTCTTCATTCTTTCCACCTCTATCCTTCGTCGTCCGCACCTTCATTCGTCCTCGTTCTTCTTCAATCTTCTCTCTTTGTCTCCGCCTTGACTGTTGTTCCTCTGATATGTCTTGACCCTTCACTTCTATCCTCTTAATCGTCGTTCCATCGTCCCCGCTTCGTCATTGCTTTATTCACTTTGGGCTTTCCGCTGACAATGTCCCTCACAGATCACTGAGCTCTCGTGGACCCCACCGGCGCCGCCGATCTGCGCATAGTACGTCGCACCTCTTCTCATTGACGCCGATTTAATCCTTCTTCGCTCAGCGTCAACAAGTCCCTCAAGCAAGTGGGCCGCGCTTGCATACCATGAGACTGGATCACCCTGGTCCCGCAGGTACGTAATCCCTCTTCCATCTTCCGTCCTCCCCATCCTCATCCTAACCCTGACTCGCGTTATCTTCCTCAGCACGTCCTCAAGAAACCCGAGGAGAGCGCTAGGACGGGATCATTGACGAGCTGCTCGCACACGGCGCTGCGGTATTTGGTGAGGTCGCGAAGAGCCAGTGGGGCTCCTACTGCATCCAGCACCGTATGTTCTTCCATCTCCCCATCTCCTCGACCACGATCCTATTCTGATTACCCATCGATACAGTCCTTGAACACGGGTCGGAGAAGCACCGCCAAATGGCGCTCGAGCACGAACGAGCAGGTCAGCGAAGAGTGTGGTCAAAGAGGGTGGGAAGGAGACGCTCGATCGCCTCGGGCAGCCGGCGAAGGGGTACGCTGTCCCTCCTTCATTCCTCTCCTTCTCGAGACTGACCCTTCCCGCAGTGCTCGTCGTGCAATAATTGCGGATCTCGCTCTTGCTCACGAGGAGCGAGCTGATCGCCTCCGTCCTCCTTACGGTACGCCTCCTTTCACTTGATTTTTACAACGTTCATCTTATGGTTCCTGCGCAGGCTAAGAAGGACCGGTGCGCTGCGCTTTACGACTGCATCCGTGCACACATCGTCACACTGTGCGCTTGCAAGACCGGCTCCAAGGTCATCTGGCTCTTGTACGTCCATCCGATCCAGTTCATCCTTAACCCACTCTCAAGTGTCGGCTTCTCCAGCGACTGGATGCGCGCCTACTACGGGTACTAACCTATATTCGCTGAGTTCCATGCCGAAGGCCACCAAAGCGTTCGCAAGCGCGTCGTGCGCTTCTTCCTTGATTCTTCTATTCAGAACACTCGACCTTTCAAAAGAAAAGATGATTCCGGAGGGTGGCGATTGTCAGAAAAACAGAAATATATTAGAATGATTTGACACAGTAGGAGAAATTCCGAGGTAAACAGGCTTTTGAGTAACTCCATGCCGCTAGTGGACCCTATGATGGAAGCGTCGGCGGAAGGGGGCCAAAGCTTGTATTAGTAAGCTTTCATTTACCGTACCGCTACAAAGATCGAGGTCGAAGCAATATGTATACTGTACGACCTGAAGCTCGCACGTATGAAACGGCCCTATGGAAAGTGAAATCTAGAGGAGATCGGTGTTGGGTGCAAAGAAAACCGAGGGAATAAAAAAACTCACCCGTGCCTTCGCCACCGAAGAAATATACCGATGTCGAGCCCAATGGCGCTGAAACATGGGCGGACTGTGAAGCGCCAAACGCGGTTTCAATTCCAAGACCACAGCGGGAAGAAGCCAGCAGAACTTACAATAGACAATTGAGTCCTGAGAGACACCTCTGTTTCTGGAGTTACTAGCTCAACCAATCACTACCGCACATGGCCCGACCCCGAGTTGAACGGGTGTCCTGTATGCAGTTGAAGACAATGTCTTATGAACACGCAGACGCGGCTCCACCGCTATCGAGGCAATATTCGCTGACCTCGGTTACTGCTTGAATGGGATTCAATAGTTCTACTCGAAACAGCAGGCACACAAGGCTGGGTAAATATGAAGCGGCAGGATGGGATAGCTCGTGTCTGTACGGACTCAATTGTTTCCGTCTCAAGTGCTAGCAACGACGCCTACAGAGCAATGACACAGAGTATGCAGAAGTTGTTGGAAACGAGCCGGTGGAGTACTTCCAGGTTAGTTGCAACACCTACATACTACATCACTGGACGTGCCAAGGGGTGGGAGGAGGACAAAAGATCCCGGTCGCCAGCAGCCTTGGAAGCCAAAGAATCGAAAAGGAACATTCCCGCTAACATAAGTTACTGGGTCCATGGAAAATGTTAGTTTCAACACTGGTTTGAAAATTCAAAATTTTCTACTGAAACCTCAGTGAAAAATGTTGTTTGTTTCCATCAATTTTTCAGCTGGAAACTAGGTGGAAAACCCAAACATTTTCACCACTTTTCTGGTTTGAGGTGAAAAACTCAAAAGAAAGTTGGAAAGGTGTAAAAAAGCTTTGAAAATCTCACCATGTTTTTCAGTGAAAAATGTCTGAAAAACAAACAACATTTTTTGCTGTAAATTGTGCTGGAAAAATTGAATCTGCCAACCAGTACAAAGTGATAGGAAAGATTGAAGGAGACCACTTGTTTTCTAATCTCGAAAAGGCAAGCGGAAAAGGCCATTTTCCAACATCATTTCACAGCCACTGGAAACAATAAGATTTATTGTATTGTGAAAGGCAAGCTGAAAGTACACCTTTCCCCTTGTTTATTACATAAGCTGAAACTTCTTGTTACTGCCAAGCAGAAAGCTGTGGAGCAAGTGCAGAAACAATAAGATTCAGCTTATATAACAAACGAGGGGAAAGGTGTACTTTCAGCTCAATAAGATGAATCTAATTGTTTCCGGTGGCTGTGAAATGCTGTTGGAAAATGGTCTTTTCCGCTTGCCTTTTTCGAGATTAGAAAACAGGTGATTTCCTTCCACCTTTCCTATCAGTTTGAAACTAACATTTTCTATCCCATTTTCCAACCTACAGGAAATATTATTAATTGCGGTGTGTCTGCTCTTGCTCTTCAATAACCCCTTCTGTCCTCGATTCTGCACTGCCTTTTCATTTGCGGTCAAACAGCTGACCTGTACACAGCTTTTTCCTAAAAGGATGCAGTCAATCGCATTTGTTGCACGTGATTCTATTCATCAGGCCAGGAGGCCACATATCCTTCTGGTGGATGATTCTTCGCATATAAAAACAGCATGTCTTGCCGGTTTTCTTTTTGTGTCAAGATTTGTGGTTTTCTCGATGAAACAGTGACTATGGGGCTAGTGGTGAAATAACCACAAACCAAACCTTGTAAATGAATATGTGGTTCGATCCTCGTGCAAGTTCGGGGTTCCAATCCAGTATAGATTCTGGCAATTCAAACTTTAGTTCCCTTTTATGGAAATCAAGACTTATAGGTCCACAAGTTGTATAGATAAATTGCTTGAAACTGTTCTGGGCGCAATCACGGATAGTCAGACGAGATTTTATGTTCAACGGTTTTGTGTGATGTGGGTCTGGGTTTCGAGATGGTACTCCGATGCAAAACGCAAATGATTCTTATGAAATTCCGATTCTTAATATTATCCGCAGTTGCTAATCCTTGCGAGATTATACACCAATGGTCAAGTCCAATCTGTTTCCTTATATTCCACATGTCCGTTCCGTTTATTCAAGATGTCCACACATAGTTTATAATGATCCAAATGCAACACAGACAATATTTTGAAGGAATACAAACGAAACTTGGTATAGCTTCTGGGTGTCTCAAAATGAATTATTACTCGACCGGTTAAGCACGAAAGCTTAGTAGCTTCAAGTCCAACAGATGGGGTCCAATTCACTACCTTCCTTCCCATACCTATCCACTTAAATACTTTACAGGAATCTAAATATAAGTGAGACAGATACAAACACGCAGCAGGGTTCAGGGTATATGACTAGTGGTATGGCAGCTAGCCAAAGAACTCCTGTTGGATATCAGAGATTAGTGAAAACAGGACGGAGTTGTAAGAATCATCAAAGAGCTGAACATTGCGATGAGTAAAGATTGATCTGTATCACTTAGAATGATTGTGATGGGATATATTTGATTTGTCAATTTAGCCGACTTCCTCATTGGCCCACCATTGCCCGCCTTGGTAACCATCTGTCCACTTTGGTTCCTCCTTGAACCCTTTGATTGATTTGTCTGAAAACTGTGATAGCCGTCGCTTTCCGGTATCCAAGTATGGTTTCTTAGTCAATCGAGAGATTGACTGAGTCCCCCCTTTCCTTGGCAGTTCTGAAGACACCAGATGATGTAAGATAGGAAGCAGAGCAGTGTGGAGACAATGCCTATGTCAAGCCAAGGTTAGAAGCCTGAGATTAGACAAGGTGGAATCTACTGTACATGGAGATTCTACAGAGCCTATATGGGCTTCAAATAAATTAAAGTGATCGTGGTCAGTCGTGATCAGTTCCTGTACCACAGCATTAAGGAGTGTTAATGCTAATACTCCTGGACTCCTCTGTGTCTGTTTCCATGGTGTCGGAGGACTTAGGAGACCCGATGTTCGGGTTTCCTAATCCTTAATGTCATTGTCTCCAGTAGTTCAAACCCCAATCGGTTTGCAACCAGTCATGTACTTTGTGTACACTTCTGCATCAGCGGTGGTACATCCAGGGACTAGGATCCATCTGTACGGGTGCCTAGTCCCTAACGTCTTCTGTATCCTGTAGCACAGACTACCCCGAGTCTGTGGCTTTAGAATCCGTGGCTGGGTGTCAACTGTGAGAAGGTCATGTGGTGGCGTCATGAGAGTCCCGTGCCGCTAAGATGCGTCTATATCCATATGGACACTGAACTGTCTGGAATCCGACTATACCTAAATACCGCACATTTTGCACATTTCAAGAATAGTCTGATTACGGTACAGGCTTATTTCTAAGGACTGGTATACAGTCTCAGTATAGCCAGTTGGGTTGTGATCACAGAGTAATGGGTACAAGGGGTAGGGAACTACCCTGTGGATCGGCAGTGCTCACCTCGAAAACTGTAGAGGAATGTGTAGCCCACAAACCTCTTAAGGGACTGCTTCTGGTCTTATTCCCACACGATGGAATAGGCCGGACGTACTAATGACAAGGGCATGTGGGAATAGTGGGGACCAGCACCGCCCTTGATCGATCCGGCTTGTTTGGCCCTTGTTTGTTCTCAATCGGGGTCGGTTCCCATTTTGAAAACGCTAAGGCTTTTTACCTAGGCACTCTAGCCCTTAGTGCAAAAGGGAAAGTCTTAATAAAATTAGCATTAAAATACATTCCTCAAGCCGGATTTTTTTATTTTTGACTGACAGATGCCAAAACTCAAGTGCTATACCAATTCAAGCCATTTCTGTTGAATTTCAGAGCAGATAAGGCGAAAATAGAGAATCCGGCTTGTAGAAGGGGTATATTAATCTATTCCTCTACTTCTTTCACTGCGGAAGTCAACAAATCTATTCAGATTTGAAAAAGCCTTAAGCTTTTTACGGTTCTGGTTCAAATTAGAATGCAGAACTTCATGAAATAATCAGAATCATCTTATCCGCTCCTGAATGGTTTAAAGATACCAATATAACATTTCTATGCATTAGGAACTGATAATATCTATGAAAGAGCCTTAAACGAAGTGAAACAATTGAAATGTGACGAATGTCACGTCAGTGTGACGGCCTGTTTCCTTCAACCAAGTTCAACACGATATTTACAATATCTTCACAGCTGATTGTCAAGAAATCCCTAGAATTGTATGGTGTACTCATAAAACGCAATGGATTGCTCAGATGAGTCAAAGTGGATGAACGGGGTCTCATTTCATGAGTCTGCGACACACTTTACAGCAGTGGAATGCCAAGCAATTCGAAATTTAATGCGGCCCATGTACCTAGGCTATATATGAATATTTTGTTCTGCGAAAATGTGCCAGAAAAATATGTGAGGAAGACGCTACATGAAGGAACATTGAAATGGAAGTCTAATTGAGGACAAACAAGAGCCAAACAAGCTGGATCAATCATGGGCAGTGCTGGTCCCCAGGAATAGTCTTACTTCTGCACCAATAGGCTGTGTGTCTTCCATGTGATAGACATCAAGGTCCAGGGATGTACATTCCGATGAAGTTCCGGGACAAGCGAAGGTCGGCTAAGGCAATCTGATGGGATTGTTCTTATTCCGAGCAAATGGAGTTGGGGAAATAAGAACCCTTTCTGGGACGAGTCTCACTATGGGTATCTACGAAGGGCTGGAGGCCAGGGGGAAATTACCCGATGGCCAGCAACAGCGGGAGAGTTGCTCACATTCCGCATCCACTCCACTTCCTTTTTGGGACAAGCACCGCCATCTTGATCCCGGCGTCGAGCAGCACACTAATTCTGTGCCGTTACTGTAGCAATCTGTATGACTGAAACAGTTTTTGGACCGTGACTGAAACGACTGCGGTGAAACGAGAAACAGCCGGACCGTTACGCGTTACATACCCAAAATGGTGAAACGAGCCGATTGATATCGGCCAAATTTTCATCTACCTACGCGACATCTGAATACAGCTCCAGCATCGTATGTGTGCACTTAAATACAGCCGCATAGATAGAATGTAATTTTTTTGATCTTGAATTTTTTTTAAAACTATATTGGAAGTAACGGTCTTGATGGTGAAACGGTGCCGCCGTTACCCCGTTACACCCCGAAGAAACTGAAACGAAACGGTGCCCCCCGTTACGCGTTACGTTTCAGTCATACAGATTGCTACAGTATGCCGCTTTGGAGATTGAAGCCCAGGTACGAATTGGGCAACAAGCAAGAGCGATGAAGGAGCGAGTTTAATTGAACTGACACGAGATTACTTGTGCTTGGAAAACAATGAAACATAATATATGTGCGTGATCACTAACTAAGTACTTAGTACGAAAGAAGGCTAGCCGTAGAGGATGCTGCAGAACGAGAGGGTACAGTGCAGTTTGCGAGCAGTGCCCTCTGTGTCATGCAAGTGAAAGATTACACATGCAGTCGTACACCACGAGTTGCGTGTGTGTGCAGGAGGGCGGATGTTGGGGGTAGTTCTTTGGTGGAGTGACGTAGCGAGATGGTGGTCTTGACGGCAAATTGGCAGTGTGCTAGAGCTCTGGGCTGTCTGGTTAGCACAGCGCAGGTGAAGAAATGATGAACACAACGCACCTGCGAGGACCCTTCCATTCATGAGCTGCATCCCGCGGCGAGCATTCCCACCTTGTAGTAGAAATTCAAGTTGGCGGAAATGGGTGAACGGACAGTTTGAGCGGTGTGAGCGTTGATGTTGATGTCCAGAAAGTCATGGCAAGAGTTCCAGAGCAACACGTAGAGCGAGACGTAAATGAGGTCGTGGAGGTGGAAGGAGACAGCTCGACGCTGTGTCCGTGTTTGTCGAGGACCCTGCTCTGTTTGCCGTCTTCCGGCTTCGAGCTGAGGTGCCGCGCTGCCGAAATGATGGTGGTGGTGGGTCTTCCCAAAGAGGTAAATGGGTGGATGCGGAATGTATCGAGTGCAGCGGGAGAGGACCAGGAACAATGGGAAATAAAGTGAATGACTCGGTATCAGTCAGCCAAGAGACTGAGGGTTTCAAACCCCTAGGATGACCAACACCACATGGTCGGACATCACGATCATCCTGTACGCTGGCCAATGGCAATATGCTCACGGGTACCCTTCTGACAGATAAATGGCTGTGGAAGGGGAACTCAGACTTGCATATGATTTTGGGGTTTGTTATAAGTAGTCAGGACATTGTCTCGAGTAGGGTACAGAATTACCTGTGTATTAATAGGCTGAACACTTGTGATTGGGCTATTTCTGGGGTTGGCGCAGTGTATATTGTTGTTGGACTTTAACATTGGGAAACCTAAGTTGGAATAAGGAATAGGGTATCGGAAACATCTTGGACATGATTGAGGCTATCTAGTGTCTGGAAATCGAATCATTTATCGTCATTGTCATTTTCATCGCCATCAAACATTGTCTATCGTCTCAGCTGTCTGGGAAATAAGCTTTCGGAGCTTCTATTGTCGACCTCTCTGAGGTCCCCCGTACGTCGTTGGATGTCGCCACCACCACCACTCTCAATACTTGCTGTCTCATAAGCTGCGAAACTTTTGAACATCTTATTTCCACTGCTTGATTATCGCTCAGGCCAATTCCCGGTGATATCTTGTAGTGAAGGTTCATCTTTCTAAGGGATACATATACCTTCCCTTCAACCTTGTTAGGACCTGTAAAGGGACCATCACTCGTCTGAATCTCAGCTCTTGCGCTTTCTGATCGGCCTATTTCCAATCCCTGTCTTATTTCCGTAGGCATCACTGCTTATTTCGGAAAGACTTGGGTTATATTTGGGTGATAATTGGGTTGTTTTGGTTTAGTTTGGAGCACATCGTTCAAGGTGTTGTGCGAAAAAGTAGAACCCAGGCATTTCATCACATAATTGCCCAGGCCAGCATTAGCCTTTGTGAGACGATGTCCTAATGCAACATAGCACATTATAGTAAGTCGCAATCCCAACAATTATGAATAAATGCCTGGGTGCCCCAATACCAGGTCTGTCACTGAGTTTCCGTTCACTGTGGCTGGCAACAAATTATGAATCAAATTCACACCTTCATATATCTTGAATCCTTCCGCCGTTTCTGGCTAGTGTCACCCTCTTTATTAACCGTTCTTTAACGGTTACCTCAGCATGTCATTGTACATGTTTGCGCTTTTCCCCATTTATCCCATGTCCTTTCATCTCTCTGGCGGCCCACTACATCCATCTGTTAAGTGGGGAAACTCAGATGGGCGCAGATAGGGTGCTGATATAGCGGGGTCTCAGATGGGTCTCAGATATGGGGGGCGAAAAGCCTCGATCCATTGCAAGAGAAGCTACCTATATAGGTAGAAGAACAATAGAGCAGGTAAAGACAATAAGAACAATAAAGGAAGATCAGTATCAGTAAAGAACAATAAGAACAATAAGAGGAGGAGAACAATAAGAAGATCTGTATCAGAACAATAAGATCTGTATCAGTAAGAAGGAACCATGTGATCGTCCGAACCAAACAAGGAGCCAAATGTCACAGTTCAACACCATCTCCATACATTTGCAACTCGCTGTGTGCTTCACACAGCTTCAGTGGGTCTCATGATCAATGCAGGTGATGCCTTTCCTTTCACCTGCTGCATGCCGAGAGTATGTGTACGCCATTGTACATATTTGCCTAGACTTGCAGGCCAGTTGATGTCCACTCGGTTATAGACACAACAGGCAAGATAAAGAGCAAATAGACACAATATCAGAACAAATAATGATGGGAATGACAACAAAGGGTAACCTGGTCCCGGTTGTTGTCGAGTTCTACGATGGCATCATTTTTTCACCGGGCCGGTGAAACACTGACTATGGGGCTGGCGGTGAAATAACCACAAACCAAACCTTGTAAATGAATACACGGTTCAATAATGCAACTACAACAACTCAAACACTATAGTCCTCGTGCAAGTTCGGGGTTCCAATCCAGTATAGATTGTGGCAATTTGAACTTTAGTTCTTGTAAGGGCAACCTTAAGCTCAGCGCGGGGCGCGGAAACTAGCAGGGGAATCCGAAGTATAAATATGGGTACTAAATACAGGAGCAGGAATACTACGCACCTAGCGGGGGAATCCGAAGAGAAGAAAGGATGAGGATTCCCACGCTAGGCGAAACCTTATATACGAATCAGTAACTACCCAGTAGCACATGTCCGGAGGTATCTACAATGATCACGGGCCTGGTCGCATAGCACGTGCCAACGAGAACGGGCGGGGCGGAGAGCTGGAGGCAGTAGCCAGATGAATAGCCGGTGAAAGGCTTTGCCTCGGTCCGTCTACAGCTGGAGTACTACTGATAACATGGACCGACGAGTGGAATGCAGCAGCATGAGCCACAACCACTAACCGAATCCACATCCTTGTTCCCCCTGGTTGCACAAGCTTAGACAGGCCGACGAGTATTCATGCATTTTAGACTTCTTCACAAAACTGTGAAGGAGTAGAAAAGGGACACAGATACTTCAGTTTGACTGGTTGAAGCCCTTAATCAAGCGCTCAGAACGAGAGCACTTGACTAATGGCGTGCAAGACTGTTGTGGTGGGATTAAGACCCTCTCTTGGCATAGCCAACCGAGTGCGTCAATCCAACACCAATCCAAAACCAATCCCAAATATAAGCCTTCCAAGGCTGCTGATTGTTTAAGGTCCCTTTCGACCATATCCCATAATCCCAAGTAATAAGCCTTCCAAGGCTGCTGTAGTGGTGCCGTGTTCTCAATCCAAATCCCAAATCCCTTCATACATCTTAATCACAATCCCAAATTATGTGTTTTACTTCCACCGAAGGCAAGACATATTAATCACATTGTGCAAACGAAGCAGAGCTCTTAATAGAACCAGTCCAGGATCACAAGCGCGGACTACCCGTTGTAACACAAGCCCTAGATCCAACTTAATTGAGACCAGGACCTAGCTCCTGTGCCACCCCAATGTTAGTGCCACAAGCACCAGATCCAAGTCTTTTTATGAGACTAGGATCTAGCACCTGCGCCACCACCACTGCAGTAGTGCGTCCATGCTAGAACTGCCCTCCTTATATACTGTACATTTATGCTTACACTACTCTAATTACACTACCTGAGTAAGCTAGAGATCTGTCATTGAACTCCTTGTTTCTGATCGGTTGTCTGACTCGACTGAACTTCCAAGCCAAATAGTGTTGTCCTGCCCTTCGGATCATTGGATTCAGAAAGCGCTGAGTCTCCCATTTCTGTAGACACCCAGAACTCCCTAATCCGCCAAGTGGTTTCCAAGATATAACCTTGTCAATTCCTGATCAAGCCAAGAACCCAAATTGGGACAGTAACGGGGCTGAACCAAATTAATGGTCAAAGTCCCATGATTAACACCTTCAGATTCAAGGAGCGTTGGGTATCAGCTTTCTGTAGATACCCTAATCTCCCCGAACCGCCCAGTAGTTGTTGAGATATATAGCAATGAAGCCTCGCCCAGGTCAAGAACCCATATTGGGATAGCAACATTGATTGGTGATTATCATGTGTCCAGACATGTCCCCAGAATAGTCCAAATCAACCACAACAAGGTGATTCAATCCCACAGATCTATCTCTGCTGATAGACACTTGTTCTTCAGAGTGGATGTTTAAGTTCCCTGATATTTGTTGGCCCCGCAGAGCCTTAATCAAGCGATTATAAGGACTCTTTTATTAAACCCATTGAATCGAGCCTTAATCAGTATGGGAGGTTCTGATTAATGTTCTCTTGGGCAGGCTGATTAAGCCCTCATGCAGGATGTGCCTGATTAACCATTCGGGACTCATGTTAATCCTGGAGATGTACATCTAACCTGGTAATGCACAGGAATCCCAACATTAGCAAGATTCCAGGCACGGCCAGATAGCCTGCTTATCACCGGAGTGGAGGCCGGAGCAGAAGCCGGAGCGGAAGCCAGAACGGAAGCCGGAAATATAGCCGAAAAGGCCGGAAGAGCGGGGGTTCCCCTGACATCACCCCCCTTGGAATACGGTGTCCCGACGTATGAAGTGGATGGTCCCATTGCGCCTCCGGAAGGACAGCGAGTCGAAGGCGGCCGAGGCGATCCGGCGGGGGGCATTGGGGTAGGGGCGGTAGTAGGTGTCAATGGCATCTTTGGCGAAGACGTCAGAGTGCTTTACCCACTTATCGTGCTCCGGACCGTAACCCTTCCAGCGCACCATGTACCAGAGGCTGCTGTATCGGACTCGCGCTTCCAGGATCTCGTCGACCTCCCACCTCTCGTCTCCGTCCGGCTGGAGGACGGGCGGTGGTTCGTTGTGCCGGGGGTGTCTGGGGAACCTGGCTTTGCAAGCTCGAGCTTCACGACCGGGAAGACCAGGTGAGGCTGGGAGTAACGCGGCGGAAGCTTGAGCTTGTACGCTCCGTTGCCCACAACCTTCACGACCTTGAAGGGTCTGAGCCGTTTGTCCGAGAACTTGGGCGACGGACGCGTCGTTTTGATGTCGGAGGCATCCACCCAGACCCGGTCGCCTACCTTGATCTCCGGCGCGGGTATGCGCTGGAGGCAGTAGCCGGAGGAATAGCCAGAGCGGAAGCCGGAGCGGAAGCTGGAGCGAAAGCCAGAACAGAAGCCGGAAATATAGCCGGAAAGGCCGGAAGAGCGGGGGTTCCCCTGACAGTTCTCTTTGAGAAGCAAGACTTTACAGGTCTACAAGTTGTATCGATAAAACTTGCTCGAATCTGTTCTATGCGCAATTGCGGATAGACAGACGAGATTTTATGTTCAACGATTTTGTATGATGTGGGTCTAGGTTTGGAGATGGTACTCCGATGCGTAGCACAAGTGATTCTTTATGAATCCCAATTCCAATAGTATCCGTGATTGCTAATCCTTGCGAGTGGAAGGCTGCCGTATTGTGGAGGCAGTCAACACTAGAGGGGTCGGCCAGACAGAACTAAGAGGAGCCAAGAATGACAGAACAATAGTGTGGTCATTCAAGAGCAGCCACTAGGAAAGGTACATGGTGGTCAAGACCAAGAAGAGAAGATGCTATCAGTAAAGTACATAATCACAATCAATGTGCAGACAGATACGTAACAGGAATAGAATGTAACATGAGATATAAATCAGAATGTAAAATAAGGACTCAACAACGGCAATGTAAAAGGTAGGATGTCGAAGAGTGGTATAGGTGATCATTGAGGAATATGGGTGAGTCAATGATAAGGAAATCTGAAGGCCAAATGAGGATCAGTCAAAAGGCAATAAGATTGAGGCCAATGATGTTCAGTCAGTGGTAGTGGTGAAGATACAATGCAGGATTGCAAGGAGCAATGAGGACTGAGGCATTGGTGTGCTAAGCCAAGGCTGAAGGGGATCGGCAGGAGCAATACGATGAGGACGGCATGAACAGCAGTAGTGCAGTGCAATAGCACAGAACAGTGGCGATGTGATGCAGACAGCAAAGGCTGAACCAATCCACGATGGGAGAGGTGGGATGGTGCAGAGGAATGTAGTAAGGTTGAAGCAGCAGCCTTACAGCGAGATTATAACCAATTGTCAAGTCTGATCCGTTTCCTTATATTCCACGTGTCCGTTCCGTTTATCAAATATGTCCACGCGTCATTTATAAAGATCCAAATCCAACACAGATAATATTCAAACAGGGAAAACAAACGAAACTTGGTATAGCTTCTGGGTGTCTCCGAATGAATGACTACTCGACCGGTTAAGCGTGAAGTCTAGTAACTTCGCGTCCAACAGGTGGGGTGAGATTCACTGGCATTCCTCCCATAACCATCCACTTAAATATGTTACAGGATTCTAAATATAAACGAGACAGATACAAATGTGCAATAGGGTTCAAGGTATATGACTAGTGGTATGGCAGCTAGCCGATGAACTCCTGTCGGATATCAAGCAATTAGTAAAATTGAGAGAGATTTGTAAGAAACATCAACGAGCCGAGCTTAACGATGAGTCAAGATCTACATCGCATAGAACGATTGTGATGGGATATTGTTGATATGTCAACTTTTAGCCGACCTCCTCGTCAGCGCTATGTTACCCTCCTTGGTAACCCTCCGCTTAATTGGCCCCGCTTTGAACCGTTCAAGTGATTTGTCTGAAAATCATGATAGCCGTTGCTTCCCAGTACCCGAGTATGGTTTCTTAGTCAATTGGTTGATCGACCAAGTCCAGCCTCCCCTTGGTGGTTCTGAAGACATCAGATGATGCCCAACAATGATCCCCCTAGTTCAGAAGGATATTCCCTCATAATACACCCTTAGTCAGGGATGTGCAGTAGCCCCAATCCGTTTCCAGGATGGTAAGGCACTTTCTGTGATTGCTCCATTAGCGACTTCCCACGTCAATCCTTTACCAGGATCGTTGTCCAGCGCCTTTCTAATGGTTCGAGACACATTATATCCCTTTTAGTTAACTGCTCAGGCCAGCATTAGCCCTTATGAGATGACGTTGTAATGTAATGAAGTACATTATAGTATGTTGCAACTCGAGCAGATTTGAATAAATGCCCAGTGCCCCAATACCAGGTCTGTCACCGGCTGGTCCACGAGCCTAATATTTGCCACATTTTCTTTAGCTCTCAATCAGGTTACCCAGGTACGCACTGCGCTTTTCAGTAATTTCCCTTCAATTCAGCAGCATTATCTTCCCTTTTTGTTCCCTTTCCTTTTCTTACTGCCGAGAAATCAACAAATGTCTGCGCCGCAGTCTCCTACGGCTTATTAACCATCGGTGAAATTGCCTCATGTGGTTCTATCTCCGTTGGTTTTGCCTCTCCGATCCGGCAGGCGCTCCATTTGTGACGAATTTGTGATGATTCCTCAGCTGACCATACGCAGCACATATCTCGCTGCGCCGCAGTTATTCCCGTGGCGTGAATAAACGCCAGCATCCTCGCTCCCCATCCCTGCCATTTCCCCCTCCCCGTTTGATTTGACAGCCCCAGGCTTGCAATGTTCTGGCTCAATTCTTCAGTTCCAATTTGACCATTTTGCTCTTGCCCTCTTGAGTTCAACAGTTTCTGCATGTGTTGTTCCATTGCAACATCTGGATGGGCTTTCCACTGTCAGCTTGCTCTGTGCTCATGCAATTCCCGCATTATGCAAAATCTTTGCTCACCCAGTAATCCCCAATCTGCACGCAAGCATCCTGGACAACAATTTATTCAATTCGCTCCACAGACACAAACAAATTCCTTCTTTCTTGATTTACAGCACATCCTGGTGCTCTTGGGTCGATGATATCTCACTGGATGCTATGTAAAATGGATTGAAAAATTGCCCATCTTGCCTCACTCCTCTCCTGGCGTCGGACAGGTTCAATACCACCGTTATTCGTGTTGAACGTCCTCGGAGGCACAATGTATTGGCTGAGAATTCTCTAGATCGATCTCATTGCTACCAGACTTTGGAAATCCTCATGTTCAGGCTGCTTTTCACCAACTCGACTACTCACGGATTTCCATTTGCTACTTTGCTCCCAGACCCTTCTTGCTTAAGTGTTTCCAAAATTCACAGCCTGATTTTGACTGTCACGGAAGAGGACTTTCTGACACTTGACATGAATTGCCAATATATACGTGTGGGTTACATATTTTCTTTTTGCAACTAATTCCCTGGAAAAGATTCATCCAAGGTTCACATTTCGAGCACCGGTAATTCTCCATTCACATTGTTTTTTCGTTCCAGCATTGTATTTCTTCTATGTAATGTATCCACAGTTGTCCGTTCGCCTTTGGTTGCCGGAGCAAAGCAGTGGCACAACTTGTTCCCGCTACCTTTAGGTACGGGTCTTATCACTGGTTGGCAGATTCAAATTTTCCAGCATAATTTACAGTGAAAAATGTTGTTTGTTTTTCAGACATTTTCCACTGAAAAAAAGCGTGGGTCAGCGCAGCAGGAACAAAGTAGAAAACAAGGAACACAAACTCGGTGTCTCACCACATGATAAAATGTGCTGGGCAGAGGAAACCCGCAATTAACAGCAGGATTGGAGCAGAATGAAAATGGCCTGTTGTGCTTGCAGAACACAGCCTACAAGACGAAATAGAGAGCAATATATATGTTGAAAGGTAGCATAAGTCCCAGGGACTGATCTTGGCTACTGGAGCGTGCCAGCAAGCAGCGGGAACACACAGCTGGTGTGGGTATTGTAAGCCCTGTATGATACTGAATAGCTGGCAGGGTCAAAGAAAGGAGGACAACTTATGAGGCCGCAGCCACATCTAGGGTGGGCCCGAGGTTGCAGTGAGAGAGCAAATGAAAGAGGGGACAGCAGGGTGGCCGATTAGGGTGGAGGACCTGGGAAGCTGTCAAAAGGTAACTCTGTCCCATCAATCCCCTAACTGTTTGACGTAAAACCGTGGTTTATCGACGTTGCTGGGCTTCAATTTATGCAGTGTCTGTCTGAGCGCATGCGGTGCATCGAGAGCTACATGCCCATATAATTCTTGTGCCCGTAAAAGCCCCGGAAGCGTGAGAAAATCGGCCTTTTACGTGTCAAATTGATGGGGGATTTGAGGGCCTCATTGGAGAAACAAAGTCGATATATGGGAATTTTCTCCCCAGCTGTTGGATGTGAGCCTTAGCTCTTTTAGAAGGGCATACTACACCTCCTTGTGCAACTTTCTGTCTCTTAGGATTTACATAAAATCTTTACTGACACATAATATCTTAGAATGGAGTCTGAGTTACCTTCAGGGGAGCTTCCCGGGTCCTCGGGGTGGTGCCAGTGGTGCTGGCAAAGAGCCAAGGGCATTTGTAAATAATACAAACAAGCCACGGATGTTGCATCTGTTAGAATCTAGACAATGATCAATATATATGTACTCAGTACGTCGTGGAAGTACTGAGGAATACCTAGACAATGATCAATATATATGTACTAATAAATAGCTGAGTCCTCTGAACTGTCCAGGTAAGTAAGGAAATGGCTCACCTCAGTATGTCGTGGAAGTACTGAGGAATACCTAGACAATGATCAATATATATGTACTAATAAATAGCTGAGTCTTCTGAACTGTCCAGGTAAGTAAGGAAATGGCTCACCTCAGTACGTCGTGGAAGTACTGAGGAGAGCCTTGAGCCGGCGCATCTCTTTCATTAGAGACCCCGCTCGGGCCGATCCCCCGTTGACAGATGATCGCTGATATTGCTGTGTTGCTTCTGCAACGCACAACACTCCTCCTCAATTCAGAGATTGTCCCAACGGACACTTCAAGCCCGCTAGTTCTCTGAATCGCTCGAACGACGGTGCCGGTAGAGCCTTGGTGAAGATGTTGGCCAAGTTGTCTTTCGTGGGCACATCAACGAACTGTACAAGCCCGCGTTCGGTGCACTCGCGACTATAATGATGCTGCACTTCAATATGTTTGGTTCGTTGGTGGAAAGAAGGGTCCTCGGTGAGCACCCATGCGCCCCTCTTGTCGATAAAAATGACGGTCGGACTATCTTGCTTGAGCCCGAAGCCCTCCAAGACATTGCGATCCCATACGGCTTCTTTCGTAGCGAGTCCGGCAGCCATGTATTCCGCGTCCGTCGAGGATGTAGCGGTGGTCGCTTGCTTCTTGGACATCCAGGATACCAATCCTGAGCCCAATGAGAAGCAGTAGCCTGAGATCGACCTCCGTGTATCTGGACAATTTGCGTAATCGGAGTCGACATGGCCGGTGAGTTTCGCTGTTATGTCTCCTCCTAGCTCCAGTTCGAAATCTCTTGTTCCCTTTAGGTACCTGACCACATGAAGTGCTGAATTCCAGTGCGCTTGACCATGTCCGTTGTTAAAACAGCTCAGTGAGCTCACAGCGTGCATGATGTCAGGGCGCGTCGAGATCGCGAGGTACATGAGGACTCCCACAAGTCGTCGATAGGGCTGCTTTGCGGCTCGTCTTCCCTCCTCCTCTGATTGTGGGAGGTCTCGTTTTGTGAGTCTGGTGTTTGGGGGAAGAGGTGTTCTGACGGGGGTTGCATCTTCGCAGTTAAATTCGGCCAGGATTTTGTCAATAAGCGCCTTCTGGGAGAGATGAACGCTACGGCGCTTTCTATCCCTGCGAATCACCCATCCAATGATGAAATTAGTGTCTGCTTGAGAGATCTGCCACTCGGCCCGCAACTCCTCCTCGAATCTGTGCTCCTCAAGGCTGCTAGCGGCAACTGTGAAATCATCGACATGCACTGCAGTGAAAATAATGCCGGAGTCGCGTTTGCGGTAGTAAATGCAGTGCTCGATGCTGAGCTGTGTGAAGCCAAGGGCTTTCATCCGTGCGTCCATATGTCTATTCCAGAGCCGTCCGCCTTGTTTTATCCTATACAGTCCCTTGTGAAGCTCCCAAACCCAGTCTTCCTTGCCGGCTTCCTCAAAACCTTTTGGTTGCTCCATCCACGTTGGTTCGTCGATGTCTCCATACAGGTAGGCAGTTTTAACGTCAATTTGAGTCAGCTCAAAATCTAATGCTGCTGCGATGTGGAATAGGATCCGTAGTGATTCCGCGCGAGCTGTAGGCGAAGTCATCTTGTAAAAATCCTTGCTGTAGATCATCTTGTGTCCCAGGAGAACAAAACGTGCTTTATATCGAGAGACCATTCCGGCGAAGTTGCGCTTCGTTTTGAAAACGAATTTCCCTTGCATGACCTTGTGGCCTCTGGGAACAGTGGAACGAGGTACGAGAGTATAAACCTTCATGTCCTTAATTGATTTCAACTCATCGTCAATAGCTGCACGCCATTCTTCTGCTTTTGGGGCTCGATAATGCCTCTGCCATTGATCGCGGGTCATCCGGGTGCTCGAGGTTGATTTGTGAATCGTCTGAGAAAAAGGCATGGAGGATGGTGGTGTCGATGGCGCTGAGAGCATCGTCCTCGTTTCGTGAGCGCTCCTGTCGTCTGGCTTCCCGATTAGCTTTGACGTGTTCCCCGGCTGCTTTAGATTCTTTGACAGCCCTGCGTAGCTTGTCCGCAGCTGATTCCCCTGGCGCGCGATTGCTACGTCTTGGCTCTGGTGGTAGGTTCTGCATTTGATCGAGGCCAACCGCGTCTGGCTGTGCGTCCACCGTGTTCTCGCTATCGTCATCGTCATCATTGTCATCTTCGATGCTGACTCATTTCTCAGCATTGTCTGGCGTGTCTTGATTCACTATGTGTCCTGGCTGTAGTGGCCGAGGAACGGTCTCGTGAGACTCGATGAACTTGACGTGGTACGAGGTGATGACACGACGGGAGTGTTTGTTGTAGCAGACATATGCCAGGGAGTTGGGTGAGTAGCCGATGAGTTGGCATTCAATGGAACGGTCGTAAACTTTGGGGTTATGCTTATTCTGAATCAGGACGAACACAGTGCATCCTATCTCGCGGAGATGCGACAGGTTAGGTTTCTCGTTGTGCCATGCTTCGTAAGGCGTCTTCTTGTTCTGGTATGTTGTTGGTCGCCGCTGAACAATGTGCTCCGCAGTCTGAACAAAATAATCCCAGAGATTATGAGGAAGGCCACACGCAGAGTGCATAGTACGCACGAGCTCGAAAATGGTGCGATGGCGGCGCTCGACCATGCCAATGTGGGCAGAGGTGTGTGGCGCAGAGGTCTGAAGCTTTGTCCCTGCTGTTGCCAGGTACTCCCTCATTTGTTCACTCTTCAATTCGCCTCCATCGATGCGGTAAATTCCTACGTCCGATCCACATTCCATCCGATGCTCATTCTCCCATCTCTTCAGCTCTGGAAAGGCTTGAGATTTCGATCGCAGTGGTATGCACCAGGTCATGTCCGTGTATTCGTCGACAAGTTCCATGGAATATAAGGCTCCATTCGGCTGGCGTTACTTAGCGGTCGTTAACAAGACTTGATGTTTATCAAGAGACGGTACTTTGTTCCGTTACTTTGATAAAACTTCGGATAATTGCCGAAATGTCCGAAATTGAGTCCGAAACACGCCAATTCCACGTTTCCTCGCCTTCATTTGCATCCTACACTTGCTCCGACCGTGTTAGCTCTCTGTCGACACCAGCCCATCTCATATTCGGCCTTATGACTCGTGTCCCCCCTTCGCCATCATCCAAAAATCGCAAGAAAAGGCGCACTGCAGTCGCGCAGGTGGTCTTGGCGGCTGTCCTTGGTGCAGTGGAGGTGGTAAAGCCTCGGCTCTTCCCAGAGCCCTACCACACATCCGTTCGCACCGGCCAGATGTGGGTAAATGAGCTCCTTACCGGCCATCGAGATCGCATGCGCCGTAATATGGGGATGCACAAGCAAGTCTTTCGAAAGCTTGCTTGTGCTTTGACTGCAAAGACCGGGCTTGGTGACTCCAAACATGTGACATTGAATGAGGCCCTGGGTATCTTCATGCACATGCTTGTCACCAATAATACGACAGAGCAAGAGCATGAATGGTTTCAAAGAAGTCCCGATACGATTCACCGGTAGATACAATTTTTCAAGCTGAAATTGTGTTATTCCTCTAACACTATCCAGCCACTTCCATAGGGTTCTTAATGCGGTCGTCTCCCGCCCTTTTCGAGATAGGTATCTAAAAATGCCCACTCGAGACACCGAGGCGTCCCCACACATCATAACCAATCCGAAATTCTCCCCATTCTTCGATGATGCTCGTGGTGCGATGGATGGTACACAGATTGGCACGTCCCCTCCAGATGATGTCCGGAAAGGCCGCTTTCGCAATCGCAAAGGCTTTCTCTCTACCAATGTGCAGGCAGCAGTCGATTTTGAGCAGCAGTACATCTACTTGCTCACTGGATGGGAAGGAAGTGCTTCTGACAGCGCAATTTTTAATGCTGCACGCCAATCGGACCTTGCAATTCCAGTTGGAAAATACTTTCTAGCAGATGCAGGCTATCCTTCCTGTGATGCTCTCTTGGTTCCTTACCGAGGCAAGCGTTATCATCTTCGTGAATGGGGGGAGGCAGGCGAACGGTTTGTATTATCTGTTTGATTGTGACAATACAATTTGAACATTTTTTATGTAGGCCGCAGGACCATGAAGAGCTGTTCAATCTTCGGCACTCTGAGCTCCGTAACGTCATTGAGCGGGCTTTTGGTGCAACAAAAAAGAAGTTCAAGATGTTTCGGCAGCCATCAAATTTTTCCGTTCGCACACAAGCCCGCATTATCATGGCGTGTGGTATCATTCACAATTTTATACGGATCCATGACCCCGACGATGCTGATTTGGATTTGGACATGGAAATGGACGATGGTGGGCTAGATGGTGCGCCGCGTGGAGACATTGACCCAGATGAATTATCTGCTGGAATTTCACCCAATGAAACAGAACGGGCAGATGCGAGACGCGATAATATTGCAAGGGCGATGTGGGCTAGCTACCAGGCTGAATTACAACGTCGGGCAATGTAACTACATTTTCTAATTACAGTCCCATGGCACGTGCGATAGCATTATTGAGCCAAACCCGACGAGCAGCCTTGCGATGATCCGGAAATTTCAGATATTGGTCGGCAAGCTTGGAGCTGCTAAAAACCTCCGCAGCAGCAGCAAACTCATTGTCTGAAAGGTCAGCACCCTCGTCCTCAAGCAAGGCATTCCAGGCCTTGTCGCAACGGGCAGGAGAATCGGAGGTAGAGTTGGTCTGCGACTCTTCTTGGAAGGATGCTGCAAGACTCTCAACAGAGGCTGCGAGGCCCGCGAGGATGCTCGTGCTGGAGACGCGACCGTGGCGGGAGCGCCTGGGCTCACCCTTCTTGCTAGCGCTGGCGAGGCTGGTCTTTGGAGTGCTGAAGGCAGAGGAGGAGGAATTCTGGTAGAAACAAATTCAGCACGAATTGAGGAGAGAAAAATATAGCAGACACACCGATATATTTCCAAGTACTCCACACCCATCCTCTTCATCTTCGTCCTCTTCCTCATCCTCGTCTCCACCGTCATCGGCGTCATCCACAGCCCCAGTGCCATTATCCGACGTGGGGTCTTGATTGCCGCCCGAGAGACCATTTGAGAAGGCGTCCTCGCCTGTGGCCATGACGTCGTCACAGAGAAAGGCCATGTCATCGAAGTGCTCGAAGGCACGGTCCTTGAAGGCTGCGTTCTTCGGGTGCTTCTACCCCAGCGTGAACAGAGCGCGTGACATCGAACTAAAAAAAGACAACTCACTTCAAGATAGGCCGCCCAAACTTCCTCGGTTGCAGTGATGCATTTAGAGCGGGGATTCCACCCAAAGCCTGAGAGGGACAGCATTCCCTTCATGATTTTATATTGGCCCTTCAGCTGGTAGACAGTTTTCAGAGATTACAAAGATTGAGACGACGTGACACACCCGAGTCCAGCAACCTTTGACTTGCTTTGCTGTGCGTGCATAGCCTGCGGCCTTCAGAGCGACTACAACTTTGGTGTAGCTCTCCGAGGTCCAGCCCGACTCAGCCCGGCGGCCCAGCTTCTTCTCATCGAGGAGAATGCGAATGAGGATGGCCAGTGTGGGAGCTGTCCATTTGTCGTGTTTCCCGCCATTTTTCGGCGCTCCATCCGTATTTCCAGTGTCGGAGGACGTGTCGTTTGTCTTCTTTGCCTTGACCATGGTCTTGGAATAGAGGTATAGCGAGGAGGAAGAGCAAGAGGGACGCGACGAGCTGGCAAAGAATCAAATATACAATGGCCAAACAAAGGCCAAAGTGACGGCAAACAGTGATTTACGAAGCGACGTAGCAACCGAATATAATCTAGGGGTTCTTAAATACGTGAAGTAACGGTTCCTTTGATTTGGCGGGGAGTTTTTCCCAAGGACCGCTAAGTAACGCTCAGCCGAATGGAGCCTAAGTTATGTCTAGTCGATTCCACCGCTTCCGGGCCCGTCAGATCAACATATACCACCCCAGGCTTCCTCTTAGACCTCGCGTGTGTCCTCGTCTTCGGTACGGGGGTGCATGTCTGTTTTCTGAGGAAACAATGTTTACATGCGGGGGGCAGTTCCGATAGATCGACAGGCATACCTTCTGCTAGCCCTCGTTCGGCCATTTTGCGAATGGTGGAGACGCCAATATGACTCAGGCGGCGATGCCAGACTTCGAGATTCGCTGGCGCCTGCAATCCAGGACGGGCCGCTAGCGCGTGGACTGCATTGGAAAGGGAGGGAGGGGGAATAATGGTGCCGTTCACCGCGTAAAGCTTCTTGTTATGGCGCGAGGCGGTCAGGACCACAGTGTTCGTATTGTCGTCCTGGTGGATCAGAATCATCTCGGTGCTGTTGAAAGCTGCCGTGTATCTCTCATCGGTAACGCGTCCAACAGACATGAGACACAGAGCGGCATCTGGGACATAGAAGACATTTTTGAGGATGAAGACATGGCCATTGTCCGAGCGTATATGGACTTCGCCCTTTGCGACGGCTTCGACATACGTATTGCCAACACCCCATATCTTCAAAGGCACAATAACCTCGAATGTATAGAAGTCCTCACGGACGGGGGTGATGGAAACGGTGGCGCCCATGTCTGGGGCGAATGGGTCGTAGTCGTTGGGGCTGAGACTCGCTGCAGCGGTGATGTCGACGCGTTCAATATTGGCAAACAAAGGATATGGATACTCTGGCGTGTTGGCAGATGGGGGTGAGATGGATGCAATGAGCGAGTACTCGGATGTGTTCGAGGCGTCCGAGTTGCGACGAGCGTGGTACAAGTTCTTCATCAGACGTGACAGCTGTGATAGTGGCGGCAGCGGCAATAGGCACAGTTTCAGGTTCGTCTTCGGCCATAGTGAAATAAACAACCTTGCCGCTGGCGTCTTTCATGGCGAATCGTGGTGTGGCGGCTGGTTTGGCGGGTGCAGGGGTGCTCGCGGGTTTGGTTTCCTCGGACTCCTTGTGGCGAGCTGCCCTCCGCTCGAGCACCTCCTTGCGGCGTCCTTCCATCGCGCCCCCTTCGCCCCAGCATTCGTCAGTGTGGTGCTTTCCGCTGCACGTTCCGCAGAGTCCCTTGGTGGTGCCAGCCTTTGCAGGCGGAGTCTTCTGGGTACGCGCCGTGTTCGCTCGTTCATCCGATGTCTTCTTCATCTCTTTGTCCCATCGCAGCTTCTCCTTCTCAAGCGATTTGACGATGTCCGACAGCTTCGCATCATCGTCGTCCTCCCATTTGTCGCGGATAAAACGGAGTTCAGGAGATAGAGCGCGGAGGAGAACAGTGAGTGCGAGTTTCTCTGCGTCGAGTTGTCTGATCTTGAAGACCTGCTTGCTAATATTGCGTACTTTCCCCGCTGCTTCCACCATATCGGTGCCGCGTTCGATGTGAATCCCCAGGAGATCATCGAGGAGCGATGTTTGGGTGGAAGCCTTCTCACGATGGTGTTTCTTCAATTCCTTCCAGATGTTGTTGGCGGATGCAATGGTGCAATGGTCGCGGAGATAGTCGCGTTCGCTGGACGATATGTTCATGCGTATACCGGCCTGCGCGATGTTGTTGTTCTTTGTCCAAATCAGGTAGTCGGCACTATTGGTCGCGGGTTTGGGGATTTGGCCCAGCACGTATTCATGAGTCCCGGCATAGAGGTAAGCGTCGAGTGCGGTCTCGGACCAGCGGACATAGTTTCGTTTATCGAAGTCCAGTGTGTCGAGGCCGGTGATGCTCTTTGGCTTAATAGCTTCGAGCGGCATGGTTATGTTGAGTTGGGACAAAGAAAATGTGAGTTTCTCGATGTCGTGGGGTGTTGTCATGCAATAGGGGGTAGTCTAGACGTCGTTTGGATGTTGTCCTCAGCAGCAATAGCCCATAACCTGTTAGAATCTAGACAATGATCAATATATATGTACTCAGTACGTCGTGGAAGTACTGAGGAATACCTAGAAAATGATCAATATATATGTACTAATAAATAGCTGAGTCCTTTGAACTGTCCAGGTAAGTAAGGAAATGGCTCACCTCAGTACGTCGTGGAAGTACTGAGGAGAGCCTTGAGCCGGCGCGTCTCTTTCATTAGAGACCCCGCTCGGGCCGATCACCCCGTTGACAGATGATCGCCAATATTGCTGTGTTGCTTCTGCAACACACAACAGCATCGCCACCCGCCAATGCACAGTGATTGAGCGGTGGTGCAAATCCTGCTGATTATGTACCCCCAACGGTTCGTGATAATCAAGGATGTGCAATCTGATTGTCGAAAGTATCACATCCAGGAATAGATTGGGCAGGAGGATAGCCACGCAATACGGAGCGGCAGTGAGCGGCAACCGGGCAAGCAATCGGGAGGCGTGTGCGCAGACACGCAGGAGAGATTTCCTAAAAGGTCAGTGTCTCTCTAGTGATATATCATGCCATCGAACTGTCTGGAATCCGACTATACCTAAACACCGCACATTTTGCGTGTTTCAGGAATAGCTGAATTACAGTATAGGCTTATTTCTAAGGACTCGTATACTGTTTCAGTATAGCCAGATGGGTTGTGATCACAGAGTAACGGGTGCAAGGGGTAGGGAACTACCTTGTGGACTGACAGTGCTTGCCTCGAAAACTGTAGAGGAATGTGTAGCCCACAAACCTCTTTAGAGACTATTTCTGGTCTTATTCCCACACGATGGAGTAAGCTGGATGTACTGATGACAAGGGCATGTGGGAATACTGTACGTACTTGTAGGGAGGCGACGGGATGTCGACTGTGACAGGGCCCAATTGACGCTGACAGACCTGGTATTGGGGCACCCGGGCATTTATTCAAATCTGCTCGAGTTGCAACATACTATAATGTACTTCACTACATTACGACGTCATCTCACAAGAGCTAATGCTGGCCTGAGCAGTTAGCTAAAAGGGATATAATGTGTCTCGAACCATTAGAAAGGCGCTGGACAACAATCCTGGTAAAGGGTTGGAGTGGGAAGTCGCTAATGGAGCAATCACGGAAAGTGCCTTACCATCCTGGAAACGGATTGGGGCTACTGCACATCCCTGACTAAGGGCATATTACGAGGGAACATCCTTCTGAACCAGAGGGATCATTGCTGGGCATCATCTGACGTCTCCAGAACTGCCAAGAGAGGACTGGACTTGGTCGATTTACCAATTGACTAAGAAACTGTACTCGGGTACTAGGAAGCGGCGGTTATCACGATTTTCAGACAAATCACTTAAGCGGTTCAAGGCGGAACCATTTGAGCTTGCGGTTACCAAGGAGGGTAGCGAAGTGCTGACGAGGAGGTCGGCTAAAAGTTGGCATATCAACAATATTCCATCACGATCGTTCTAAGCGATGTAGATCTTGACTCATCGCTAAGCTCGGCTCGTTGATGTTTCTTATAAATCTCTCTCAATTTTACTAATCGCTTGATATTTGACAGGAGTTCATCGGCTAAGCGGCCATACCACTAGTCATATACCCTGAACCCTATTGCACGTTTGTATCTGTCTCGTTTATATTTAGAATCCTGTAACGTATTTAAGTGGATGGTTATGGGAGGAACACCAGTGAATCTCACCCCACCTGTTGGACGCGAAGTTACTAGACTTCACGCTTAACCGGTAGAGTAGTCATTCATTCGGAGACACCCAGAAGCTATACCAAGTTTCGTTTGTTTTCCCTGTTTGAATATTATCTGTGTTGGATTTGGATCTTTATAAACGACGCGTGAACATATTGGATAAACGGAACGGACGCGTGGAATATAAGGAAACGGATCAGACTTGACAATTGGTTGTAATCTCGCAAGGATTAGCAATCGCGGATACTATTTGGAATCGGGATTCATAAGAATCACTTGCTTTAAGCATCGGAGTATCATCTCCAAACCTAGACCCACATCATACAAAACCGTTGAACATAAAATCTCGTCTGTCTATCGCGATTGCGCCTAGAACGGATTTGAGCAAGTTTATCTATACGACTTGTAGACCTGTAAAGTCTTGCTTCTCAAAGAGAACTAGAGTTCAAATTGCCACAATCTATACTGGATTGGAACCCCGAACTTGCACGAGGACTATAGTGTTTGAGTTGTTGTAGTTGCAGTATCGAACCGCGTATTCATTTACAAGGTTTGTGTTGTGGTTATTTCACCGCCAGCCCCATAGTCAGCGTTTCAACGCCGGCGACGCGACAAGCGTCAGGGTGACTGTGACCGTCGCCAATTTTGGCGACCATGGGAGAAAATTTTGGAAAATTTTCACCTATTTTGCAGCTGTCACACCGGTTTTTTGGCGACGGGACTGGTGGTGACCGTGACCCCGCCCAGACGTCGGCGACACGACAGGGCCCATCGTGACCGTGACCGTCGCCTCCCTACAAGTACATACAGTAGTCTTATTTCTGCACCAATAGGCCATGCACCTTCCATGTGATAGACATCAAGGCCCAGGGATATACATTCTGGTGAGGTTCCGGGACTAGCGAAAGTCGGCTAAGGAGATCTGATGGGATTGTTCTTATTTTGAGCAGATGGAGTTGGGGAAATAAGAACCCTTTCTGGGACAAGTCTCACCAGGGGTATCTACGAGGAGCTGGAGGCCAGGGGAACATTACCTGATGGTCAGCAATGGAGGGAGAGGACCAGGGACAACGGGAAATAGGACGGACGACTCGGTATCAGTCAGCCAAGATACTGAGGGTTTCAAACCCCTAGGCTAACCAACACCGCACGAACAGACATCATGATCATCCTGTACGCTGGCCAATGGCAATACCTCAATACTTGCTGTCTCATAAGCTGCGAAGCTTTTAAAACATCTTATTTCCACCGCTTGATCATCACTCAGGCCAATTCCTGGTGATATCTTGTAGTGAAGGTTCATCTTCCTAAGGGAAACACATACCTTCCCTTCAACCTTGTTAGGACCTGTAAAGGGACTATCACTCATCTGAATCTTGGGTCTTGTGCTCGCTGATCAGCCTATTGCCAATCCTAGTCTTATTTCCGTAGGCGTCACCACTTATTCTGGAAAGGCTTGGGTTGTATTTGGGTGATAAGTGTGTTGTTTGGGTTTAGTTCGGAGCACATCATTCACCGTCTCTGGAGGAGAGACATGGATGTATCACGGATGGTCTCTTGCTAGAGACAAGTGATACATCAATTCCCCAGTGGGGCCTGTTAGTCAACAATAAATCAAGGAAATGGGTACAGTGTCCATATTTTGCTACAATGTACTCAAGAGCCTACAGAACAGCTCTACCAGAAAATCCGGTCAAGGGGACCACATTGAAGAAAGATATCCAAACATCGAATTCCGCTGTATAAAGGAACATCCAAACACCATAGTGTCTTGTTTTGATTTTGGTTGGATTGTGATTAGTGACTAGTTTGCTTCACTCTCTAGTTGATTTCATTGGATTACATGGCCACACCTGGGTGCACCGTTTCACCCATATGTGGGATCAAAGACTAAGGGCAGGAGAGGAATGCATATGGTTTTTGTGTAGCTACTGCTGTACCAGTGGACATGTATGAATTTTTATCACAAGCCACAGACTAACTTAGTTCCTGACAATCATTCTCCAATGCGAGGGGCAGTGCAATCCTGCCATATTGAGTGGCCAGGTCAGCAGATGCATTGCATTCAATGAGCAGCCTCCCAATCCCAAGGTGACCATTCTGTGATGCGAAGTACAGTGCAGTCCAGCCATCATTGGTGGCCAGTTCAACAGATGCATTGTGCTCAATGATGAGCCTGATGATCTCAAGGTGACCGTTCTTTGATGCAAGATACAGTGCAATCCTGCCATATTGAGTGGTCAGGTCAACAGATGCATTGTGCTCAATGAGCAGCCTCGCAATGTCAAGGTGACCCTTCTCCAATGCGAGGTGCAGGGAAGTCCTGCCATCATTGCTGGCTAGGTTAACAGATGTGTTGTGCTCAATGAGCAGCCTCACAATCTCAAGGTCACCATTCTCTGATGCAAGGTGTAGGGAAGTCCTGCCATCATTGCTGGCTAGGTCAACAGATGTGTTGTGCTCAATGAGCAGCCTCGCAATCTCAAGGTGAGCATTATTCGATGCAAGATGGAGTGCAGTCCAGCCATCATTGGTGGCCAGGTCAATAGATCCATTGTGCTCAATGAGGAGCCTGACAATGTCAAGGTGACCGTTCTTCGATGCAAGATACAGTGCAGTCCGGCCAAATTGAGTGGCCAGGTCAACAGATGCATTGTGCTCAATCAGCAGCCTCACAATCTCAAGGTCACCATTCTCTGATGCGAGGTGTAGGGAAGTCCTGCCATCATTACTGGCTAGGTCAACAGATGTGTTGTGATCAATGAGCAGCCACGCAATCTCAAGGTGAGCATTATTCGATGCAAGATGGAGTGCAGTCCAGCCATCATTGGTGGCCAGGTTAACAGATGCATTGTGCTCAATGAGGAGCCTGAGAATGTCAAGGTGACCGTTCTTCGATGCAAGATACAGTGCAGTCCTGCTAAATTGAGTGGCCAGGTCAACAGATGCATTGTGCTCAATCAGCAGCCTCGCAATCTCAAGGTGACCATTCTGCGATGCAAGGTGCAGTGCAGTCCAGCCATCATTGGTGGCCAGGTCAACAGATGCATTGTGCTCAATGAGCAGCCTCGCAATCTCAAGGTCACCATTATTTGATGCAAGATGGAGTGAAGTCCTGCCATCATTGGTGGCCAGGTCAACAGATGCATTTTGCTCAACGAGCAGCCTGGCAATGTCAAGGTGACCATTCTTTGATGCAAGATACAGTGCAGTCCTGCCATATTGAGTGGCCAGGTCAACAGATGCATTGTGCTCAATGAACAGCTTTGGAATCTCAAGGTGACCATTCTCTGATGCAAGGTGCAGTGCAGTCCAGCCATCATTGGTGACCAGGTCAACAGATGCATTGTGCTCAATGAGGAGCCTGACAATGTCAAGGTGATTGTTCCTTGATGTGAGGTGCAGTTCAGTCCAGCCATCATTGGTGGCTAGGTCAACTGATGCATTATGCTCAATGAGCAGGCTTGCAATGTCAAGGTGACCATTCTGTGATGTGAGGTGCAGTTCAGTCCAGCCATCATTGGTGGCCAGGTCAACAGATGCATTGTGCTCAATGAGGAGCCTGACAATGTCAAGGTGACCGTTCTTCGATGCAAGATACAGTGCAGTCCTGCCATATTGAGTAGCCAGGTCAACAGATGCATTGTGCTCAATCAGCAGCCTCGCAATCTCAAGGTGACCATTCTGCGATGCAAGGTGCCAACTAATTTATTAGCCTATCTTAAGACCTCTTGCTGTAGACCGACCAATGTCTCAAGTTTTATAGATCTTATATAAAGCATCTTAAGTCTTTTCTTCACCTACTCCCACCTGCTGCCAACGCAAGCAGGGTCCCATTCACAACCTCCACCTAAGACTTAAGTTCCGTCCGACTTAAGTCATGCTCGATGTCTTAAGTTCCGCCCGACTTAAGACATGCCCGAAGTCTTCCACTTAAGTTCTAAGGACACTCAAGTTTCCGCGAATGAAAACTTGAGTGTCCTTAGAACTTAAGTGCCCGGGAGCACTTGAGCCCCGCACAACTTAAGTTCGGTCAATAAGAGACGAATGAAATAAAATGAATTAACAAAATAATCGAGGTGGCTGTGCAACGACGAGCAGCTTCACCACACCTCTGACAAGTTTTCCGACCCAGGGGGAGGGTGGGCATGCACCCAACGAACGTGTGATGCGAAGCTGTCGATCCCCGGGACCGACTGTACACGTTATTGAACAAATTTCAGAAGACCTTCGAAGGCCTATTTAAAGTCCTTGTACGCCCTATGTACTCCCTGGTCCCAAATGAATAAAGATAACATGCGGATAGGGCTGTCGCACTCACCTAGTCATCCATCCACTTAAACACTTCGTCCCGCCATTTATCAATCTTCCCCACCATCTCATCGAAACTCGTCGCGGAAACCCAATCGTGATGTGCCCCCGAATCGGTGCTCTTGAAGATCACCTCGGCGTTGTGTGCCAGCCGCCGACGCATCGCAGCTTCCATGCACGCATAGGTCGACGTGCCATTCACCCCATTCAATCCCTCCTCACGCTCCGCAAGTCCCACCCAAACCTTGCCGTCGCGGCGGTACCGCTCAATTACGCGCAGAAACTCGGTGTGCTTCCGCTCGTACTGCTCCAGCCAGCGGTACATTTCTGCTTCGGCCCGGAACCACTGCACTTGGTCACCTGAAACCCGTTAGTATGCCCACCGTTAATTACGATAACCCAATGCCACTCACTTTCCTTCTTGTATGCCGCCAATTTTTCTTCGCTCTGATGTTGCCCCCGCATCAAGCTCTCCATCCAGATCCAGCCGTCTGGCTTCTTCTTCCCCCTCTCCTTGGTCTTCCCCTTCTTCCGCTCCGGTGCCTTTCCTCCCTTGGACGGCGACATCTCCGCGCCGCTCTCCTCGGCCGACGACTCCACCCCCACACCCTCTGGGGCGATGTCCCTCAGACGTTTAGGAGTGCGGGGATCGCGCTTGAAGCCTGGATAAATATTAATACAGAATATGCGACTCTGTTGAGGTCATCACATACCGGTGCGCTTCCGGCTCTGAGTGCCCGCCAATAGCTCGGGCTCGTCACTATCCGACTCCCCCTTTCTTGGCGAGAGGACGGAGCCCTTTCTTGGCGAGAGGACGGAGCCCTTTCTTGGCGAGAGGATGGAGGTCGTCGCCGCGTTCGTGATCGTCACCCCACTCTGCAAGTACCACGCTGTCCCGTCGAATAATCGAGAGTCCCCCGTGGCGCGGGATAAGTGAGTTTCTTTCCTCCGCGTGTCCCGATAGCTCAGCGGCGGAAATGGCTCCACTGCATCCTTCTCCATGTGCCCGAGGTGGATGAGGGCCATACGGGAGCTGTTGTACATCCCGATCTCAAACGTCTTCATCAGTTCCGCCTTTTGAAGATTCCGCTTCGAGCGGGTGATCCCCACTTGCCCCCGAAAATCCAAATCCCTCGCCTTCCTCACTGCAGACAACGCCAAAGACGCGTCACGAACCGCGAGGATAGCGCTCTGGGCCTCCGTGCAGCGCAGCTCGATCTCAGCGTCCCGTAGTTCGGATTCTGGTTCGTCATCATCGCGGCCGGTCGTTGGTCGTCGCCGTCTGTGCTTCATTCGATATGAGGGCAATTGGATGGCGCTGATTTCTGGCTCATCCGCGTCGAGAGCGCTGAGGGTGAGACGCGGGCATATCTCCCGCTGGTGTTGTCAGAATGTCTTGAGTTGCTGATTCAGGCTGTCACGCAGTCTTGTGATGCTGTTCCAGGTCTCCTGCAGCGGATGCTCTCGATGGCTCCGCAGCAGCGCAATCGCAAGAGCCCTACATCATCGACGGTTAGTTAGAGATCATCCTGAGCAAGTCGCTGCTTACTGTTGACGCTCGATGGCCATTCCATCGTGAATCCACTGCGCCACCGAAGTTCCTGCCTCGTGCTGGCCATTGCGCTTCAGCTTCTCTTGCTCCACGGTGATCATCGCGGCGAGTGTACTCTCCACAGTCAATGCTAAGTTCTGTTAGCTTCGGATATCTCGCAATTGAGGACTCGACACGTACCTTTCGTGGACTTGTGCTGATAGACGCTGCAGGGCTTCCCACTGCTATCCTTCGTAGCGAGGCGCGACATACGCGACCACGCACCGACCTCAGTGGCATGCTGCCGGCTGAGTTCTTCCACTACCGCCATGTGCAGCTCAAACAGCTGGAGCGCATCGAGCCTCTCGGCAGCAAGCAGTTCCGCTGCCGAAGATTGTGTCAGCTTCATATCAAGGTGAGCAGAATCGGATGCAGACTTACCATGCCAAAGGTACTTGATTAAATTCCACGCATGCATCACAAAGTTGATGATGTCGTGGCGTGAACCACCAGTCATTTGACGCGTTGAAGAACCCAGCCCGTTCAGGAAAGCCCAAATGACTTCCACTGTCTCCCCGTGGAAGTGCGCCCGGCAGGCAAAATAGATCGCCTGCCACAGAGCCTGACAGTCAATTCCGTGCCCACGGATATGGTCGGCGGGGATCTGCCCCTTGATCCTTTTCAGCACGTCGTGGAACCACGTCTCCTCTGGAAACAAGTCGACTCCCCTCTTTGTTTGGTTGACCACAAACGAGCAGTAGCTGTCGTAACTTTGGACCATAGGTACTTGGGATTCCGCGCTGAGCGGCGGTGTATTCTTGTGCCTGAGGTGCTCCCACTGCGCATACGTGCCAAGCGCGAAACTGGTCCCAAAAAATAAGTCCGCGATATTGCCACCGAGAGCTTAGTTAGCACTTACGCTTCCCCTTTCACCATGTCGATGAAAGACCCCAAAACGGCATGGTCGCAGGCGCAGCCGACGACACCACTGACCGCGGTGTTCCCGTATTTCGGCGAGCCCTGGTGCCGGATGGAGCCGATGTGAGCCTTACAAGGCACTTCCTGTAATATTATCAGTGACGGGTCAATAAATGGTGCTAAAATATTCACCTTGTCTTCTTCGGGAATTACATATGTTTTCAAAAAGAGCTCGAACTCGGCTTGCTTGGCAAAGTACATGTTCCCATCCGTCAAGGCCGTGTCGCTCCCGTTGTCACGTTTGAAGAATAGACACGCCTTGTAATTCCCGTCGAGGCTCTGGAACAGGCTCCATAAATGTCTATTGATTATTTCGTCAGTATTGTTCTTAGTAGTAAGAGAAGCTATGTCTGCTACTCACTGAAGATATGGCGGGACGTGCACGAGCAGAGGCATATTCACCCCAGGCTCCGGACACGCGGCGCAAACGAGGCCAAGAAAGCCCTTCGGCCCATTGGGGTATGGGCGATCAACTTTGCCGGCGAGTGGGATGTCGAGGCCATGAGCTTCCCCGCTTTCTATAATAATTTGCATGTTCTCGTAAAAACGAGTGATTGCGAGGAAGTTCTTGTAAATATCCTGGAGATTCGTTAGATATGTACGCTGGCTGGAATAAACAAATTAACTCACTGGAACTCTATTCGCAAAGTTTGGATCGGCCAGGCGCTGCAAAACGAGTACGAAATTATAGGCGGAGCCCTTCCCTTGGCTCCGCTGCTGCCGGTGGTACTGGAGCAGGCCGAGCGTATACCCAGTCGCTGGGTCCTTGAAGCTCCCGGGGAATATACCCACCTCCAGCAGTTGCTCGAAATGCGAGCGCACCACTTTTCGCCCGTCCGCAGCCGTGACCGTCTTGCACCCACAGAACGCGATCGCGGTGGCATGAATCCCGTTCCGCTCCACCAGTGTAAATGAACGTCCCGGCTCCGCATTGGGGCACCCTTCCCCGTAGTGACCCAACCTCACAGCGCCGTTCTTCAGGACTAGAGAGAAGTCGTGTTTCTCAAAAAAACGGTCCTCTTCGTTCCACACCAGGGCCCAATGTGTGGGCATCGTTCGGTGCTTTTTTACCCAGCACTGGTGACAGAGCAGCTCTGCCTGGAGGCAGTCCTGGCACGCCACCGTCCGTTTCCGGTGCCCGCACGAACAGGGCGCGTTGAGTTGGGAACTGTAGTGGAGGGACATGAGGATGCGCAGGAACACGGGTTCCTCATCCTTGAGTTCTTTCATGTGAGCGACGGTCTGCAAAAAACAAAAATAAAAATGAGTTTCGCGGTAAGATGGTATGCCACTCTACCCACCTGGCGTATCTCTTCCGCCTTGGCGGCGTCACCCTTCTCATTGCAGGCAGGTGTAGTTTCATACGCGGGGATCGCACCGGGAGCCTCCTCCGTTGCGTCGAAGAAGGGGAGGTTGGGCTCGGTGGGCTCGTTGGGCTCGTCGCGCACGGGTGTAGGAAGGATGGGGGCTTGGGGTAATCCCCCATTCCCAACGTAGCGCCGTTGTGATTTCACAGTCGCTCCTGTCCCAATGTTAGCCACTGTTTTAGAATGGACCGTGCGCAACCGCACCTGTATGGAATGTCACTTTAGTGGTCGGTATGTTGGTGGCAAAACGCGAGATATTTGCAGAGTTTTGCGGTAGTTGAGAACCGCCAACACGCTTCATGCTGGAATAGTTTCAGGCGGCCGAAAAGCAATTCTGCGGCTGGAATATTTTAGCTTATGAAGAGGCCGGATGGATAGTAAAATGCACTGGTGTGAAACAATGGATTGTTCAAAGCGTCTCATGCGACTCTAAAAGCGCAAGCGAAATCTCGACGTCCAAGTCTGAATGTCAAGCCCATTTCTTCCCGTAAAAGCCGCGAACGATGCCATGAATACAGGAGAACAAATTATCTATGATACATATCTCGTTCACATATCTCGTTCTTCGTGTAACTAACAGTGTCCGTTTTACTACGAGAGTCCATTTTACTACAAGAAACAATGGCCGTTTTGGAACGCCCGAAACCCTCCGTTCTCCCAAATAAATCCCCCGCCTACACCAGCAGAACCGAGAAGGGGCACCGACTAAAAGTCGGGCAGGCTCGACTGAAAGTCGAGCCCAGGTGCGGATCGACATGAGAAGTCGATCCGCCGGTGGTCCATGGGGTCCATCGTCCGCTGGGGTCGTCGTTGTCCGTTGTCGGCTCGTGCGTCGGGCTTGCGTTGGTTGTCCAAGCAAGAGCGAGATGGGAGAGGGAAGCAGGAGATGACAGACACGAGATGACAGGCGTGACATCACATCAATGGGTGTTTAGCCGGCGCTAAGGACTTAGGGCGCTTTCGACAGGACAAAGAAATTAAAGCTGAGCTCGATTTCGGACAACGATTGTAACAATAGATTGTATTCGTATATATACAGTTTATTTATCGTAAATTACAATGAATCACATTTTTTTCGCAACAAGACAAGAAAACGGATTTCACAACAACAAGTCCAACGACCACATGCAGCAGAAAAAAAAAAGACATCAAATCAAAGCTCCCCCTCCTCCTTCTCCAGATCATGATCAAGGCGCATCGGGAGAACAGCAGCGCGACCGAAGTGCTCCCAGAAAGCTTGTGTGTAATAGCAACACACAGTGTTTTCCAGGTCCTGCATCTCGGCGGTAGACCACGGACGCCGGTCGATGATACGGCGAATAATATTGGGGGGACGGGACTTGGTTACCCAGTCGAGCATCAATGTCGCTGTCCGCCCGACAACGACATGACGCTCTTCCAGCGAGGTCGAGGCCCAACCCTGCTTGCTCATCTCCAATGGCGGCCCAACCAGCATCCTACCTGCGAAACATTTCTTCACCTCATCCACCCTCGTCTGCCCCGATGCCCGCCTATCGAGAGCACAAAACTCAAAGCGGAAGCTCGTCTCGGCGACATCCCAAATGATTTCCCGTGTCTACCTAAGACTGAACTGGGGCAGAAACTCGTTAGGGACGGGGAAGCCCTCAATACTCTTGACGTTGGACGCCTCCAATGCTTCGAGTATGACGTCCTCCAGTTCCTTGCTCCGCCTGTACGATCTCGAGTCGGGAAGCCCACGTTTGGTCATATGTCCCTCTAAAACATCCCGCCACTGTTGCGGGGCGAGAAGCTGGGGGCGGTTGGCAAGCATGAACAGGAAGCTGTCGCGAAGGAGCTTCCAATGGTGGAGGGACCGGCGACGGCGCTGGGGATCGGGGTTCGCAAATAGCGCGGGTTCGGGGAGGACATATCTCGTATCCGCGGCGAGCCCTGCGACTGGGTACGGGATGACATCGCGATCGACTCGCGCCAGCGCAGTGACCATACAGTCGATCAAAGGCGGCATTTCGGAGACTGTCAGAGCCACGAATTTGTCGCGATCGACTTTCGCAGGCCCCGCGGACGCCTTCTTATGTTTTGCGGCATCTATTAAAAAAGTATTGTGAGCGACGTTAAAAATTGCAGCCAGGTTAAACCGAAAGCAAAGCACGCACATGGCCGATATCCCTTGCCAGGATTTTTCTGCGGGATGGGATTGGCGCGAGGATTAGCTGGAGTACAGCTTGAGTTAATGATATGCAGCTGTTGTAAAGAAAAGCAGCGTACCGAAGTTTGAAAGTGGCGGGGCCACTGCATGAGAACTTGTACTCGCAATGAGAGGCGGAGATGGTGCACGAGCCAAGCCGGTATCGAAGGGGTCGTGGTACCACGGGGTGTACCGGGTCGCACGGTGGATCGCGTCGATTTTTTCTGAAGTGCTATTCCCGGTGTATAAAACAGGCGGCGCCCCTTCGCCGTGCGCGTCGGGGTCAGGCAGACCGAGGTTCGGCTCCAGTAAGGGGACAACGTTGAGTATATTTTCCTCATCGAATACCATCTCAGATCGAAGGAACCAAAAAGGAACGCCGGCAGCCCATAGTTGCTGAGCAACGAAAGGATGCGACGTGAAAGCTCCAACGCACTGCAAAACGCTGGATGTGCTGCAAACGAGGTAGTTTTCCATGCGCGGCTTGTAGACCGTCATGTACTCGTACAACGCATCCAGCTCAAGCACTTCGCGTTGGAGGGAGGTCAGCGCAAAGAGCATCTTGGGGAACGTTGTGGGGAGTGTCTGCAGCTGCTCGAGCCACATGACTGTGTGTGCCATGAGTTGCCCAAAGAGCGGAAGCACAGTTTTGCTGGATTTCGCCTCAAGCGCTTTGCATCGCCCGATGACCTTGTTGACAGCGTCGATGATGGGGGACATCCGCGCCGGCGCCAGGCGTCCCAACCCTCTGGTCACCGCACTCCCGACTACAAAGTCCTGCGGCGAAGGGTCCCACCACATGGCCGCAAGGTCCGGGCGCGTCCCTTTCTTAGCAATAACCGCCAGATGGCAGTAGTGTTCGATGAACTGCTGCGGCCAGAGAGTCGGGTCGTCCGTCCCGTAGCGCATATCAGATCTGAGGTACACCGAGTGGGGAGTTTCCAGCGATGGAACGGCAGGGACGTAGTCTGTATTTGTGGTAATAAAATAGTGCTCCACGCCTAGTTGAGCGAAGGCAGCGACTTTGCCATCGAATGGGCCCAGCGGTTTTGAGGAAATTTCAGTTCCTCAACAGATCAACGCTGTGAGGGAATGGTTGGGCGGAGGTGGAGGCATTATCTTGTGGAGGCGGCTGTCTCGTATTGCGCTCGAGTTTCCATTGGGCGAATGATTTGCGGGGAGAATTCGACATGAGAAGTCGAACACAAGAGGAGACTGAAAGTCTGCTTGGAGGGACCAGACTGAAAGTCTGGTCTGAAAGCGGTCCTGGGGTTGTTGGTGGTAGGTGGGCTTGGACGAGGGAGCGGGAGGCGGGAGAGGGCGGTAGAGGTGTGCGAAAGGTATATGATGCTGTGCTGCATCACATCTGATGTGTGACAATAACACTCATGATCTCCTGCCTCCCTCTCCTACCTCGATCTTGGACACCAACCTCAACGCAAGCCCGACGCACCAGCCGACAACGGAAAACGACGACCCCAGCGGACGACGGACCCCACGGACTTCCAGCGGATCAACTTCTCATGTCGATCCGCACTTGGGCTCGACTTTCAGTCGAGTCTGCCCGACTTTTAGTCGGTGCCCCCTTCTCGGTTCTCTTGGTACTGCTCGGTTTCTTGGAATGGGCGGGGGATTTTTTGGGAGAGCGGGCGATTTTAGGTGTTCCAAAACGGCCATTATTTCTTGTAGTAAAATGGACTTTCGTAGTAAAACGGACACTCTTTACTTTTACTTGATGTACTTTTAACTGGATGTAAATCTGTACTCGGACAGTGCAGTTTTCTGCTACGAATTGTCAGCAACATTGGAAGGACTTAGATCTACCTGCCGCTTCAAGAACTTCGCCACAGGTCTTCGGCGTTTTTTTGGTTATAAGGTGATTTATTTCTAGGAGTCTACAAATTGAGAACGGTCGCTAACTATTTTATCACTCGCTTGCAGTGCTGCGTCACCTCAGTTCGACAAGTCTATATACCCAAATGTCTCATCTTCTTGTGCGGGCGCACCTCGACAATCCTCCTCGTCGTCAAAAACATCAATTACCACTCCCGAAACCTCCTTTTTGGGGCACGGCGCCGGCTCATCATCAATATGAGTGAGATCGATCACGTCTGGAGCCGTGGAACGCGCTGGGGAGCTGGGAGAGGGGTGGGGAAGGTTTGGGAAAGGTGCGAGACGGCGTAGAGGGGGTAGGGGTGGGTATGGCAAAGTCCGGGTACACCGTCACCAGCAGGTGCAGCATCACGAGCGGCAGGAGGTCCACGGTGCGGGGATGAGTGGGGCGCGCGAGCAGGACGGGGGCGCGAGCAGGAGCGGGGGCGCGATCAGGAGCGGGGGCGCGAGCAGAGCGGGGGCGCGAGCAGGAGTGGCGGCAGGGGTGGGAAGGTTTGGGAAAGGTGCGAGACGGCGATGGGGGGTAGGGGTGGTATGCGAAGTCCGGGTACACCGGCACCAGCAGGTGCAGCAGCACGAGCGGGGAGGAGGAGCGAGTGCAAGAGCCGGCGCGCGATCAGAGGCAGGGCGCGCGAACAGGAGCAGGCGCGCGAGCAGGAGCCGGCGCACGAGCAGGAGCAGGCGCGTGAGCGGGAGTGGCGGCGGGCGCAGGGGCAACGCGTACCATCTGAAGCCCGGGAAGTGGCGCCAAGGCCCAGTCTGGACGAGGACCCAGACCACGAGCGGCAAGGGAGGGCACAATAAAATTGTGCCATGCCTGCTCTGCGTCTTGCAACTGCGACTTCGCTGCCGGATTACGGACGGTGTATTCGTTCCCGGCTTCATGAAGTATGTGTCGTAACCGTCGAGATAGCTGCGCAGCTGGGTCTGGATTTGAAGAGGGCGGAATATCGGTCTCTCGGGTTACAAGACGATCATTGTGTATCTGGGGGAGGGGGTATGTCAATTGGAGAGTGCTGGGTGGGAGGACAAGAGTTGAGAACGCACAAAGTTGATTTTGAGTTTTCCAAACTGGTGGAAGGTATTTGCAGTTCCCATTACAGCGTGGAGCCTTGTGAGCTGACCGACGTGCTCCTTAACGTATTCTAGGCCGAAGTATTCGACTACTTTTCGAATGACCTCTTGTTGGCGAACATTGGTGGTATAGTCAGGTCGAACCTGACGCACCGAAGCGGCGGCGGATTTCTTGGACTGGAACGTTGACCATTGTGGGGAAAGGTATGAGTTGGCCAAGTTTTATTTATTTGTTTAACGCCAACTTATAGAGAGGCACCGTGCCGTGCTTGAGTGGCTTTTCCATTTTAGGTATCAAAATCCACTACAATGACTACGCTTTGGCTTGACAGACTTGTAAGTGGCATCTCCTTAACTCTTGACTTCCACCTCGACCTAACACATATCCCGAAGTTTTTTTAACTGGATCTCTTGCCAAACGTCCCAACAATGGCGCCAAAGAAGCAGCAGAAACCAAAAGAAATGTTCAAACCCTACGATGCCACCGCCGTCCCCGACGTTATGCCATTCCCGGCCCTCGCGCGTGTTGCACACCACCAAGACCGAGGAGACAGCAGTGCCAAAACTCAATCAATACCAGCGCAGCTGGATCTTCGATGTCGCGCTTCGTGATGCCGACCTGCCTGGTCTATCGAAGCAGGCCAAGGCAGAATTTTACGAGAAGGTCAAGAACGACGCGTTTGAGGCGAAGGCATTCCAGCACAAGGCCCAGCCGGGCGATTCCGAGGAGGAGGCGTGTGTTCCCAAGCTCATGGCCGCCTGGAAACACGAGAACCAGAAGGCAAAGACCACACGCGTGGCTGATGACGGCGACGGCAGTGACGACGAGGAGGACGAGGGCACACGGGTCGGCCTCCTTCGTGGATACACCAAGGCTGGGTGGCTCCGAGTGAGTAATTTTGGCATAACCTTGACTATTGAGCGGTGTCTGAACCACTCCGAAGGCGATCCAGAAGGTTATGACTAACAAACAGACGGCGGCTAAGACCTTGCAAGCCGACGAAGACCGACGGCGCAGACTCAGTGGCAGTGGTACCGGCTCTGGCAATGGCGAAAGTTTTTGGCCTCGCCAGTTACACCGGACGCGACAAATTCCGCGGAGAGCGCCACGACGAGATCAACGCCCACTCCCGCACGCTGCTGGGTCCAGGAAATGCCGGTGGCAAATTCCGTAAGGCCGAGGCGGAGCTGTGGGCGAACGAAGATCAAGCAAAATGGGAGAGTGCGGCGGAGGCTGACGAAGACGTCGACTGGGAGGAGTAAGTGATCCATACTATCACCTACCTTTCCTAACTGACCGACATTTCTCTAGACGCCAAAAGCTCCCGATGGGTGCGGTCCAGCACATGGTCGACACCCTCAACGCCGGCCGCAAGTTCCGCCCTTTCTTGGCGACCATGTTGATGGGCTGGCTGAATGAACGGGGCGAGATCCAGTTTGAATGGTAAGTTTTCATATAAGTCTTGCGTCTTTACTTACGGTAAGAGACAGGTCTGAGGCGCTGCCCAAGGGCGTCGTCATCGAACAGCGGTTTGAGGACAAATACCCCCAACTCGTGTCGGACAGCATCAACGCAATGTATGAATGGGCGAAAAAAGGTCTGCAAGGTAAATTCAAATGGCGAGGTCATATTTTGGTGCTAAGTTATTCCCTAGACTACACCGCTGCCCGCGATGGTTCCCCTGGACAGCCTGCCCCCATTTTTCCTGTGAGCGTCGAGGCGCTGGACGACATGTCTCCAAACATGGTGGCACAGACAGTGACTGATTTTTTGATCAAGTTGTATAGTGAGCCGTTTCGTTCATTGCTCAGGAAACCGAATCCTAACATACCGTGCCTGCACAGAAGCTGCGTTTGGGGACGAGACTCAGAATATCCCATGGCCGACAATTGCCACCGCACCCGACCGATATTACGACGTGGGGAAGTTTGACCTGGTCTTCAGCTCCAGCGGGCTGGAAGGCTTCAAGGGCACACAGTGGCATGTTTTGGGTGCGGCACTGGCGGTGGGCGCCGGGGATGGGAGTTCTGGTTTCTTTCGGAAGGGGTCTGCGTTGGCAGGTGGGGAGGAGGATGCGTGTCTGCAGCGCAAGGACGACGAGGAGGTGGAGGACACCCGCAAGGCGGCGGAAGCAGAGGAAGCGCGCAAGGAGGATGAGGCGGAGGCTGCGCGCAAGGAGGATGAGGCGGAGACTGCGCGCAAGGAGGATGAGGCGGAGGACGCGCGCAAGGAGGATGAGGCGGAAGCTGCGCGCAAGGAGGATGAGGCGGAGGCTGCGCGCAAGGCGGCGGATGCGGAGGACACACCCAAGGCGGCGGATGCGGAGGACGCGCGCAGGGCGGCGGATGCGGAGGAAGCGCGCAAGGAGGATGAAGCGGAGGCTGCGCGCAAGGAGGATGAGGCGGAGGCTGCGCGCAAGGAGGCAGACGCGGAAGGCGTGCGCAAGACGAAGGTGAAGAAGAGTCGAAAGCGCAAGGCACCGGAGGATGGGCTTGAAGCAGACGAAGAAGGTGCAGCACGCTGAACTGCAAGATCTCGTAAAACACCAGCGGTACGTTTCATTGACCCGCATTATGGCCTATCTGATTTTAATCGTAGGAGGCTGAAGCAGAATGTAAGGAGAAAATGGCGGCAGCAACAAGTGAGAAGCGGAAACCTGGGTGAGTCGCTCTGTGAGCATGAAGGCTAGTGGCGCTAATGATTTCTCAGTTACTCGTACGTGGAGAAAAGTCCAGTCAAGAAGGGCCGTGGGGGCAAAGAGGTGCACGTCCATTTCAGTTTCAATGGCGCGGAAAACTGACACAGATCTTAGATCTTAAGTTCGGGCGGGAACTCAAGTTCGCCAGGGCAGGACTAGAGTTCTGCTGAACTCCAGTCCTCGACGTGGGACTTAAGCTCTGGGGTCTTAAGTCTGTAGCGGAGACTTAGGTGCCGTGGCGGTCTTAAGTCTGGAGCCGAGACTTGAGTGCCGTCTAAATCTCAAGTATTTTTATGAATCTATGAACTTTTGCGATATCTTAAGATCACGGACATCTTAAGATATTCTGATGTGGTCTCAAGTGTTCTGAAGATTATGAAGACTTAAGTTCTATAACGGGCGGGGGTACAGGGCAGCTATAGGTAGGATAGGTAGGGAGAGCAGGGTCTTAAAGACCCAGAGGACTTGAGACTTTTGGCGGTCTACACCGGCCACATCTTAAGATAGGCTCATCTTGTTTCATTGACCCTTGAGCCACATGCCAAACCTGCGGACTGGCACCAGTTTCTTCGGCCTGAATATGTCCTGTACCCGCTGCCGCCCCGCGTCGAGGAGCTGATACTTGTCCACCCCAAACTTCGCGTTATGTGACACCTCCCATTCGTCCACTCCCCCCACCCGGCCCGTCATATCTGCCAGCTTCTCGTGCATCGTGTGGTAATCTGGCCCCGTCGCAATCATGGTGTTGTCGTCGACATAAACCACGCCGTCTTCCCCGCTACGCTTCACCCGACTCGGCACTTCTGCCAGATCCGAGTTGTATATCAGGTATGCAATACCTGACTCCGGATCCCCCTGGTCCAGACCACCCTCCACGGCGAATGGCTCCGATGTGTAGTCGTCAAAAACGATGTGGCTCTCTCGCCCATCGTGCCTCCATGCCATCCATTCTGTGTGCTACCGTGGCACCCCCCTCATCCGCATGTCGTGTGTGAGACGCTCCAGGTCGATGCTGGGAAATGCTCCCTTCACATCCATGCACAGCACACTCGTCACTTCTCCCCTCCTCCACACATCTTTCACCACTTTCACCACCCTGTGCAGCGCATCCGTCGCCGCCCTCCCCGGCCGTGCCCCGTAGTGGTTGCTGGGTAGAATCCCCACGCGTTCCGCCTCTGTCGCAAGCTGCAAGGTCTTAATGGTGTTTTACAGCCGCGCGTAGTCTTTCGTGAGGCAGACTGGTCAGTACGCTGCCGGAACCGCGTAGTTGGTCTTGAAAGGTTTCCGTAGGACTATACTGTCAATGTGATTCCACCCTGCTGGGTTGTACTCGAGCTCGTCGAGTGCGCGATAGATTGGTCCTAAATAGGGTACAAGTAGCTCAGCATTGTATTTGAACACGCAGTTGGCGAACGACTCGTACGCCAGCGCTGGATATATCGGGTCCAGTAGCACCATAGACTCCATCATCTTTGGTGGGAAGAATTCCTTGTATAACAAGGCACTCTTCTCCGCGTTCGATGACACCTCCTCATAGTCTGCGCCACCCGGCACCTTCCTCTGCAGTACCGGGATTCGGGTACACCCCCCATCGGTTCGCGGCCCCATTGCGAGGCGCCTTGCACCCCATACTGTGTCTGCGTCCAGCCCCTCAAGCCACTCCACCCAATGTTCATCCTTCATCTGCTTACCGCCTGGCGATACTGGACAATTTCGTTCAAATTGGCAGTCACGCATCACACAACCCCCTGTCAATCATGAGCTTTGGTCGAGGTCACACGTCACCCGGGCCTCTGTCGAACCTCCAAGTGGTCACACAGGCCCCAAATTGCCTAAAAAACAAAAAAGGCAAAAAAGTCAAAAATTTGAGTTCAAATGCCGAAATTTTCGAGATGTCACGCAAAAGTCCGGCGGCTGCTGAAATGTCGAATAGGTAAAATGGGTCACGCATCACACCCCATGTCGATTTGAATGAAATTGTCCAGTAGAGATGCGCTTCGCCACCTTTGCCTCTGCATGACCTGGGTGCCCTGGGACGAACCGATGTTGGTACGCCTTCCGTTCCGCCCTCTGCAGCTCCTTCTGCAGACGCGTCAACTTCTCCGACCACCACCACGTATGGCGAGGGCCGTGACATGGGAACCAAATTGTCAATGCACTCCCATATGGACCGATCCAGCTCCTGCAGCGCCGTATCTACGCGCTCCCTCATATCCAGCACCTCCATTACCGGCACGCGCATCAACTTCTCCGGCGGAACGTAGTTGGTGCGACCACCATTCGCCTCGTCACGGAAACCGCGGATCTTCCACGCGCGGCAAGGATAGACGGTGTTGTGGCCCTTCATCCGCATGAGTTTTACTATTGCCGGCATGTCCCCAAAGACACGAATAAGAAAGGCGCGCAGCGTGAACACACGCCCGCGGAGAGCGCTAAAGGCGGCTATGCCACCCGCCAGCTCCAAGAAATCATCGCGGAGGGGAATGAGAAAGGAGTCTAGGTCCTGGGGTGCGCAAGGACCAGGGATGACGCCGAAGCACGTAGTCCAGCAGGAAACACAGCTTGGGTCTGAGGCTATAAAGTATCCCCAGGAGTGGCCAACATGTTGATTTGCGATTCTTGAAGGGACAGACACCATCAGTGCTGAGGCCCATCACTATGTCTGTGTCCTGGTCGAAGAAAAAAATGGGAAAACATGGTCCCATCTGCACGAACCCGACGCCCACGCAGCTGCCGATAGTGGAGTGAATCGAAGATGTCGGAGATTTTCCCGGGCTTGGACATGTAATGAGCACGATGAAGTAGCTCCTCACACATCGTCTTGTCCGCAAACAGAGCTTTGAGGCGGGGAATGACGGGTAAATAATGGAATGTGGCGTGCGTGCGGCCAAGGGAGTCATATCGAGGTTGCTCGCAAAATGGGCATTTGTCGAGCTCGGTGTACGGGCCAACAAAACAGCAGCAAGAGCCCTTGCAGCAATCATATGGCATGGGTTTAATGCCGGAAATGAAGGTGATCTGCGACTGAAGCTGGGAGAGGGATGGAAGGTCGTGAAGCTGCAGAAAGGCACGCTTCATTTTGGCGTATGCACGCGAGCTCAAGTCAATGTTGACTTTGAAGTTATGCGTGCGGATGGCGTTCATCTCCTGGTCACTCAAGCGATGCTCTACGGAAATTATAATCAATGATTAGAACCAAGCTAAAGTATTCCAGAAGTAAGACCTACCTCGAACCATGTCTTCCGCCATGAATTCACCCTCAAGCAGTTCATGAGCGGTGAGCTCCTTTCGGGTGAGCAGCTCCTCGTCGAGCTCGGGGTCTAAATCCGAGTCGTCAAACACCAGAGATTTAATATTGCTAGAATCTTCTTCGTCGTCGCTATCATTGCACATTTGCAATACAAACGGCCGTGTCGTTGGGAGGGCAGCCTTGAAATCTGGGTCCGGGCTTGCAGCACCATCATCGACGTCCATTCCCTGATCGTAATCCGGAGCTGGTGACGAAACGCGACAGATTTCGCCGGGGAAGTGAGCAGGAGACTGCGCTGCATCGAAGGTTTGGTTCAGTTTTGGTCCAATCTAACCATGAAAAAAGGATGAACACACACCATTACTTCCCACACGTTCCTCTTCGCTGGAATCATCATGCCCCCGCTTCCTCTTTCGAATTTGTCCAACAAACGCGAAGTGAGGTTAACAGTCTCTCGAGCAATCTTTGTGTGTTGCGGTCTGCCACCGCAGAGATGGATGCGGTGGGTCCTGGAAGAGACATCTTGCTTGCAGCAGGTGCAGTAAACCATTTTTCAAAGTGTGATGTGGATTGTAAAGTCATTAAAGGTTGAACGTGTCGCGCCGACTCGCGCGAAGTTGGGTATCACGGCAGGGTGTGGAGACGTGCCGATTGTAGGACATCACATTGCTTGAACCTACGACTCAATGACCAACGACGACCCCCACTCCCTCAAACTTCCACCCCCGGCGCAGTCTTACACAGTGTCTCACAATGTTCCCGGTCCTTTCAAGTCGGCCACGCAAGTTGCGCAACAGCTATTGTCTGTGGGACTGCCCCACTTCTGGCTCGCTTGTGCAGAGGGCTTGACTCCATTGCGCTACACAACTTATCCGACAAGTGAAGGTCAGCAACATACCACTATTCACCTGAAAATTTGTGCAAACTCAACGGTTGACCGGCGATCAAGCCGAACATCAAATCCTCGGTATTATCCGAAGTCTTGCGTACGCAGGACAAGCACAGCCACAACGTACATGTCTGATTGCTAAACTTATAATATAACCGCAGGGAGTATTTGGGCTGCAACGATAACATTAATTCGAATAAATAGTGCATGCCATAAGGAGAAGCGGGCTGACTGTGATCCTGAAGAACAGAAAAAAAATGAAGTACGAGTTATGCCGTGCGCAGCATCGGCCTCCCCCCAAGTTGGATATGGGTGCCAATGTACAAGACAGAGTTTACACTAATTCCAAAGCGACGTCCACTGACGTCACGTCCTCATGAGCTCAGATTCCCACAGGCGCGTGCATTTAAAGGGTTGGATGCAAAGTCCCAAAGACCACCTTTCTTCCTTCACACAACTTCTGCTCTACTCGCCATCTCCCTTTAACAGCTCAGTGTGTTGGTTCAAGACTTCAAGTTCAAGAGCAAGGACATCTCAATTGCAACGCTCTTGCTCGTGCTCCTAGTATTGTGGTTCAACTCTGTCCTTCCCTGGTCTCGGCTGCCTTCTGAACTCACAGTAGAGCGGACAGCGAAGGATGTAACCTGGCCTGGCGAGATCGTGGCGCTTGCTCGAGACGCCTTCAAAAGTGATTACTGTATAATTTCGTTCAATTCGGCGGTCACGCGTCACGCACTCCCTGTGCCGCGACGAATTTTGGTCTTGGTCACGGGTCACGGCGCCCACTGCCGAATGCAAAATCCGTGACATCCGGGCCAAATCCCTCTTGAAGGTGTGAAAAAGGCACAATTTTCGAAAATTTCCTTCGCGAATGCCGAAATTTTGTCGGTGTCACGCCAAATTTCGTTGGTTGCCGAAGTGCCGAATCGGTTTTTTTGGTCACTGGTCACGACCCCTGCCGAATTGAACGAAATTCTACAGTATGTTGGTCTGGTTTGCACGTGTCACCGGGCTACAGTACAGCGGGAAGATTCCCTTCGCCAGATGTTCTCGGTGATTGTTCGCTTTCGCGGCCGGGTCCGATGACGGTGAGTCTGAATTTGCAGGATAGATGGGGCCCGCATTATGCAAAAGGTTTAGCTCGCTGATACAAAGTCCATTCAAGATGCATACAACAATTAGCAACATGCAGAAATACAGCCAGCAAAGTCCAATCATCTCGAGGCACTACCGAATATATGCTTTACCTCAGCCCCGCCTTTTGAGAACTTCTCACGGAACCGACCTCTCCATCGACAGTCGCTTCATCGCCCATCTGCCTCAAGTTAATATTTCCCCACATGTAAACCGGCGGTGGTGCATTGTGTGCTGACACAGACTCGTCCTGCGCTACCCGCGGTACAGTCAAGAGCTCCACGTCCACCGGACGAGGCACGCTTCCACGCCAGCCTGAGCTTCGAATCCCTCTGGAGGCATCCAGGGGGGCATCACTAGACCTACCCAACGAGTGCGCATGCTGTACGCGAATCTCCCACCGTGCATTCAGCGTCCACATCGCTGAGACCGCATACAGCTTCGGAAGAACCTCGTTCGCGAGCACCGCGATGAGCGCATACACTTCGGCACTGTGCGCTGCTTTGGCGATGTTGACTTCGACGGCGAAGAAGTTTATGGCGGTGCAGAGCGCTGCGGGGGCGGCGGTCTGGAAGGTTAGTTTGAGCACTTCGTTGAGCATTCCGGCAGTCCCGGGTGAACAGAATTTAGAATGTTTCTAGGAGATAGTGATATAGACGGTTGAGAAGTGGGAATGAAATGAATGGGCAATGGGAATGACGCACCAACAAGAAATAACTCATGCTCGTGCAAAGGACAGAGTCGGCGCCAAAGACGGTGCCCAGATGAATCGAAACTACGGTAAGGATCTCGTCAGTTATTTCAATAGCGATCGCATTATTAGGGGAAGTCAAAGCGCTCGATTCGACGGCCGATTCTGTTGCCGATTCGGCACGTGATTCTGATGCCAGAATCGGACCGAGAATCGTGATTTTCAAGAATCGGCGAGAATCGCAGTTCCTCCTCCAGAGGAGGAACAGCACAGAATCGGATTTGAGAATCGGAATCAACCTTAACCTTACACTTAGCTGTGGTATAGCTTGTTTGTTCCCCGATCTCTTTATTTATGTTATGCAAAAACACTTTATTCCCTGTCTCGTCCATCCTCTCACATGGGTACCATTAAAAAATCTGCTGCAGCAGTAAAAAAAGCGCCGAAGGCCGTGCACAAGCCAGCACCCAAGCTTATCAAACCCCCCGCGCGCAAAAGGGTGCAGACTGAAAAGGGCAAAGCCCAAATAGACGATGGAAGCAGTGCGGATAGCGAAGGCGGGGACGAAGCTGAGGACGAGACAAAAATGGAGGTCGAGTAAGCCTTGTGCCCTCCGTTTCCTTCACTTGCTTACCTTTTGTGCAGCTGGAAGGATCCCGCCCTCAGTGTCTCGCTCATTGCGTACATTTTCCAGGATGCGCTCATCAAGCAGGCCCTCTTCCCTTCGCCTGGCCCTAATGCATCAACTAAAAAGGGAGGGGGCAAGAAGAAAGTCGACGCACATTGGGACCTCGCCAAGCTACTTCTCGATGAGAACCCCACATACGAGCCTGCGATCACTGCCGCTGCTGCAGACCCAAAGACGAGGCTCACCTGGGCCAACAAGATTAAAACCGGTTGGCCGCGTATGTGTTTTGCGCATTTACGTACCTTCCTTGGATACATCCCGACTCATTTTCGCATGCAGCATGAAGAAGACCGCTCGCAAGCACATCATCGACCTAGGCCAAACCGGCGCTGGGATCAAGGAGGCGAGCGATGTCGACATGTCTCGTCCCAATGGTTTCACGAACAAGTGGGGTGCGTGTCCTGCATCTTGAGCGTTATTAGTACTGACAGAAATTGCAGAAAAAATTCAGGAGACTTGCCCCTGGTTCCTTGATATGCGGGACCTCATAGCGCAGCGCCCGAATGTGATCCCCACTGGCCTTGGCCACAGTGGCACAGATGTCGACACGGACATTATCTTGCCCGACTCTACCGCGCAGGATGACTCATTCGATGGGGCGGAAGAAGAGGAGGAGGAGAATGACAATGACGCCGGCCCCATCGAATGGGAGCCCACCCCTGAGCCCGAGACTCGCAAACGCACCTTCTCTGAGGTCGGGAGCGACGCTGACTATGCTCCCTCCATCTCCTCCCCCCTCCCAACGCCAGGCGCCGGCGCCGGCGACAACGGCGACAACGACGAGACTCCAGTGGTCCTGGAGGCCCCAGTGGACTCGGTCAGCAACTCGGATGCGAAGCAGAAGAAGCCTGCACCGCGTAAAAACCCTGCTAAACCCCGTACATCCAAGCCGAGTACCGCTGCTCCGGCCGACGCGAAACCAGCCAAGAAGTCAAAGCTCGCTGAATTCAGCGACAATCGCCAAGGCCGAAGAACAGACCCGCAAGCAGGAGCTCGAGGTTGCGGCGTTGCGAGCCCGTCAGGCTATGAAGATCGCAGATGTCAAGGGTCGGCTGGGCGAGAAGCGTGAGGATAGGCTGCGAGAGGAGCAGAGAGGCAAGCGCGAGGAGAGGGCGATGAAGTACCGATTGAAGGAGCTGAAGATGCGGCAGCAGCATGAGCTAAGGTTGGCTAGGGTTACGGTCCTCGACCTCCCACACCGCCAGCTTCTTTGATAACACGTCCACCGCGTCCACATCGGAGCCCGACTACACCGACCCCATATTCGACGGCTTTAACGGCAACACGGCAGCTGGGCCCTCTCGCTCCTTCCCAAGTAGCGCCGACTTGGGCTTCCCCCCGTATTCCGGCGGCTTCAATCCCTGATCCATATCCACATCCTTACTCGCACGTCTTACTGTCCTTACTTGGTTTCCTATTCGCACATTTTACTGTCCTTACTCGGTCTCCGCTTCGTCTTCCTTCTTTTATCACACCGTCTTTGATACCACACGCACACAGTCATTACTCCTCATCACTACTGATACCTAGCTCCTGCCGCTGCCTCCGAGCACGATGTCTTCGTCTCTTTTCCTTAGCTCTGAATAAACGGCGCTTGAGGTCCTCCCGCTTGGTTTTCCCTGCGTGAAATCGTGTGCCAGGTGGAGCGTAGGCCGCGTTCGCGTCGGAGTCGGATGAAGAAGAAAGCCCTTCATTGATGAAGGGGTCTGCCATTACGGCATCTTCTTCGGCCTCCACGTCCCGCTCTGTGTCCTCACATTCCATTGCAAACGAATGCACCCCGATGCAGGCCGCCACCCAATACGTGGCGAATTTGTGAGTCTTTTGATCTTTGATGCTGACGCGCAGACCTTTTAGCGACTGGAAGCGACCCTTCAAGAAGCCGATTGCGTGTTCCGAGCGAATGCGGACCATGGAAACGTGGTTGTTGAACTCTTCATTGTCAGCGAGGAGACTGTGTGGCTTTTTGTACGGTGAAACCATCCATTTCTCGAGCTACCATACAATGAGCACTTCAAGGGGCACAGTAAATATGCATAATCTCATACAGTATACACCGAGTCCGCCCAAATAAACTCCTTATCCTCAAGCAGCGTGGCGTGCTCTTTTGCGAGACGTGTCTCTTCCCATGCTGTCGATGTCGAGTCGTGCGTACTGCCCGTAAACCCGTAACCGAAGTCGATTATGCGTAGGTTGGGCAGGGAGACAATCTACATCAAAAGATAATCAGATATGTGCCGTCGAATGAAATCAGAGCACGTACTTGGATATTGAGTGAGTAATTGCACTTTCGGTCGAAGTAGCTTTCTCCGAACCAGTACGGTCGATTGAATAAGGAGACGAGTGTGCCATCGACCATGCACCACCCATCCCTCCACGCCTTACACGAGTGTGCTTCGATCCATACCTTCGCCCTCTCCTTCTCGGAAACAGTCGGCAAGCGAACTGCCTCTGCCATAAACCCCGGGCGCAAGACAGCCGTCATTACTCGACGTGTCACCAACGTGATGGTGCCTTTGCCTACGCCAGCCCAATTCGAGACCTTCTGGAGGGAAGCAGCATTGCCCGAGTGCCCAAAACGAAATAAGGCAATGGCGACCTGGTCTTCGACCGGCATCTGCCCATTGTCCGAGTTATTGGAGAAGACGGGGTCATTGGTAAGTTTGTCGACGAGCTTGTCGAAGGTAAGGGGGAGATAGACGGAGTTCTTGGCGAAAGAGATCTGGGCGCAAGTTTTTCATCACGCCCAGAACATGGCGCAAGAAAGCAGGTCCGCGCGGGAAGGTGTCGCGCTGCATCTCGTAGCGATGGGTGTACATGTCCTCCAGCGTGTGGCGTGCCCAGTCCAGTGTGTTGTTCGTGCGGCGACTCGGACCTGGGTCCCCACTCTCCATCATCGCGTCCAAACTCGACCATCCCTCGTCCTCGTCGTCACCGTCTTCCCCCGAGCCGCTGACCATGCTGCTGTCGCTGTCACTGTCATCCGAGTCATCTGAATCAGGATATCCGACGTCGTGCAGGTCCGGCATGCTGTCATCAGTAGTGGTGGTGGACTGAGAGAATATCGAGGATGCAGAAGAGTCTGAGGAAGGTCGACGTCGGAGCCAGTCGGAGCCAAGGATATCTGACCAGTTTTCGCTACTGGCACTGTCCTCTCTGCTGCTGATGGAAAATTCGAGCTGATCGAGGAGACGCTGCCTGCAATATCGATGTCTGAAGACGCCATGGAAATGGACAGACTCTCATCGAGCATGGGAGCTGGCGCCATCAACTCGTTGGCTTCTTTTGGAGTCATCCCTGCGCGTACAAAAGCGCGTTGAGATTTCTTCTTTCGGGTCCAAATTCCCTTGAGGCGCGCTGCATGGTGCTCGAGGAAGATTTTGAGAACGTCACGAGCCCGACTCTGCCGCGAGGAAAGCCGGGGCATAACGTCTAGCGTAGAGAAGAAAGAGACAGTGGAGGCCACAAATGGCAATGTCGCGTAACGCAGGCAATAATTATTATTCAATTGAATAAAAAAATTATACAACTTGTATACAACACTAAGTCTACGCAGAATCGAGGTCAGAATCGTGGTGAGAATCGGGGCGGTCAAAGTTGATTTCGATTCTTGCGTGATTCTCATTTCAGAATCGGCTGTAATCGGCAACAGAATCGGCCGTTGAATTGAGCGCTTTGACTTCCCCTATTAGCCCCAAGCTGATACGCACGCCAAGATAAAGATAATCCCCCCTGTGAGAACGAGCGCGCTGTCTGCGTGGATGAGCAATAATTTCCAGCAAATCAAAAGAGAGCAGACGTACAGATATGCACGCAGCTATGAAGGCGAAGACAAAAAGATTTAACACCGCTGCTACGAGATAGATATTTCTTGATATAATCTGAAATAAATTCGTCAAGCCGTGAGATCCAACTCGGATGCGCAAAAGATGTTCACCCAGAGCCGATAGCAAAAGAAGAGCTGCACATAAAACGCTATGAGCGCCACCCACACCAGGTTGAGTTTCATGAACGGCGAGGAAGACGTGAACTGGAGGGCGGCTTGTACGTTGGAGAATAAATCGACGTTTAATTTCCATAGAATCACTCTGTCCGGGCAGGGGATGTGAGTGGAAAGGCGTAGCGTGACATGACAGAATGCGACCTACATCCCCTGCACACTCTTCAACGTTGTGAGCAGCATGAGGCCGCCGACAAACACCCGCAGAGCCGGGACGTCTTCCCTGTATAGCGCTAGGTAGTGCGCAAACTGTGTGAAGAGGGCGCCTTGCAAGAGGAGATCACCTGATATACCGAGGACCTAATGATGCAGCAAAGCGATTTAGCCAGGTACTTAGGGGTTACCAATTTATGGTTGGAGCACGTACCCAGGGGCCTAAGGAGTAAGTGACAGACGGGGCCATCGTACGGTTGTCGAGAAGCTGAACTGGCCACGAGGGAAATTTGACTGGCATATGTATACGGTTGCAAATTGTTGGGAATGTAGTTTGTTTCGCTGGTGTGTTCTTCTTTTCACATCCAAAGACACCGCGGCGCGAGAGTTCGTGGGACACAATCCCTATTTCACCCATCGCCCGAGGAAGAAGATATTTCTCACGAGTCTCAAGCGACTGCTGGCGAGCCGATGAGTCTTCATATCCAAAAGCCGCTCTGCAGTACTTGCAGCTATGAATTCGCTGGGAGTCGATGAGCGTGGATTTGAATGACACTGCTTCTGTGACTTGGAAACAATCACCGAAGGCGGGCAGTTTGCACAAGTCAGTGTCTGTAATGTTATGGAGGATATACACTGTATCCCTCATCAGCCAATTAGATCCTGGGTAAGTGGTTGCGTATAGCTGCTGAGAGGCCAGAGAAAAAGCAGACTTAGCTCGATTCCGAGGTACTGGAAACCAACAGAAACAGGGAGAAATGCCTTCCAGCGAACCAAACATGCTTGGCGATATGGAAGTGACCATGCGTTCCAGAAGATGTTGCCAGGTAGGGATCCGAGTCACCGGGATTCTGCCCGGCGGGGAGCAACATCCGCAGCTCGAAGCTGCGTCTCGCATTGGCGGTGAATTTCCGGATGCGTCTTTGTCCGATGTCATTTACTTTCTCATTTACTATCCATGGATCTTCCGGCATCTGTAAGCCGTATGGTCATGAGAGCTCAACTAGCCGAGACGAAGTTACAGAACCGAGTACTCGCAGACGTGGCATTCTTTGCCGCCGAAAGACACATTGGCACCACCGCTGATAAATCGAATCAGCCAGAAAGATGGTGGCGGTTAACGTAACAAACATACAGGTGTTCTCGGTCTTACCAGGAACGAGGACGTCGTTCACCCACGCGCAAGCGTGATAAAGTTCGTTGTCATACTCTGTCGACTATAGCAGAAAATATGAGCTTTAGTCAGACACGAAGTAAACAAAACTCACATACCCCGCCGTCAATTGGAGTACGACTTTGGAGAATACGACCATGGGAGGTCAGCATCGACTCTATGATGGAGGAGTCTAACACTGGCAACAACACCGTAAATATGCGTGGATGCAGCCCGCTGATCAGCGAGAACCTACCCAACAAGCCGTACTCTCTTGATGGTTAGATATTTGAGGGCCGGTATAGCAGCCAGAAAGGATAATATTCCGAAGGGATGAAAGTAGACACCCCTCAAACGCAGAGTCGTGATTCTCGGGCATCCAATGAGAAAGGACATAACCTGCCCCTTGTCTCCAGGATCCGAAGGGAGCATTGGAATTGCAAGAAAAGCATATCGCACGGCTTCTTTGAGCAACGAAGCCCACTTACTCTCAAGAACGGTGAAGGTGAACCCCCGGAAACCGTTGTCTGGCTTCGACCTGGAGATACAGATGACACGACACAGGAGCAATTCAACCCTGTCCATAAGGTCATTTCCATAATCAACGCTAGACACTACCAGACACGGACATGCTGTGCTACCAGCATGAGCTTGGGGGTCGTCACCGGCCGGGAGCCTGCAGCCAGTTGGAAGATGATGCGCTCCAGTTCAGGAGGCAGCTTCGGTTGAATTCCGGGCATGGAATGGATGGTAGCCGAGCTCATACGTGGGGCTCGTCACGGTCGAAGAAGAAGGCGAAACAAAGTAAGGTTAGCGTTCAAGAAACGAAAACGAAACGGGGAGCCAGATCAAACCGGACCTACTTGAATGGGTTTTCAAGTTCAAGTTTCGACGCAGGCGCGCAGACAAGGTGTAAGGAGTTCTCCGTCTGATTTCGCATCGAACATCCACGTACGTTGCCTATCAGTCGAGAGGGAAATCCTCCTGAACAGAATTGGCACAGAATTGCAGCCAGTATCGACGTCTGTCCAAGGTCTGATGAGACGACGAGTCAGAAATGGGACAATGAAATATTTTGAATACCTAATTTGTCTCCGAATGGCCGTCCTTGGCAGACGTAGTTCCTGGACTGCACAGGAAGCGACCCGGACCCAGCGCACACTACGAGTCCAACTCAATGATCAACTAGTCAATGTTTAACATTGGCCAATACAGATCGAGTCCCCACTGCGGACATGGCCAACCATGCGCGCGCCCAGGAGATCAGAACCCTGCTGAATGGTGAGTCCATCCTCAACGATGGGTTGTCGGTCAAGAATTCGTTAAACTCGGGGACGAGCTGCTGGAGCTGGTGGAACACGAGGAAGGAGCCATCCCTGGCCCACACTGGGCGAGTAACAGCGTCGCCGATCTCGTTCAACAAAATTGAGCCGGCATCGGCGACGAACTGGCCTGGCATTGGGCTTGCAGTGAAGCCATTGACGGCAGGGTTCGAGATCCCGTCGAAGAATCCAAAGTCTGCGCAAAGAATAGCTTAGAAGCTGCGTATAGTTGAGTTCGCCCAGGCAGGTACTGACGTTCGTGGCCCGCTTCCGAGCCGGGCCGAGCTGCAGCCTGAAGATAGTATACCTTCGTGATGCTGTTTCCCAGGTCGGATTCGAGGCTGGAGACGGCGGCGTCGATGTTGTCGACTGTGTCGGAGGCAAACAGGGAGACGCCGTGAATACCCGTGCCAGCGAATTCAGGGACCCAGTTGGTGGACCCGGGGTCACCCAGATTACTGAGATCCGCGAACTGTCCCCCAGCAAAAGCGGAATCGCCGAGGGAATCGGTTACGTTCAGGGCATTAAGACCGCTCGAGGAAAATGCAATGTTGAGAGCCGTGATGGGTTGGGTTGAGACGCTCAGGAGCTGGGTGGTGGTCGTAATGAGAGGTAGGATATCGGACGCCAATTTCGACTTGAAATCCGCCACGTCGGCGATGCTGAAAAAGTAGAACAGCTCTTGGTTCTTTTTCATTCCAATTCTGAAGATTTTTTTTTTGTTGAGTGTAAACTTGAACTCAAGAGAATAAACACTCACAATATATCGCCTTGAATGTCATCGAGATTCAGGCCGGCGGAGCTTGCGGTGTTGCAGGGTTGGATGGCCGACGTGTGGAAATCCATCCATGCGCTGGTTTTCGACTTTACAGTAGTTTTATTTTCATCATTAGTTACAGCATTGTTTGTAACGTAAATAGAACAACACATCAGGTTTTGGACCACAAGCCACGACGTGCGCGGCCAGTGTAGAGTAATCGCCCAGAGGCAGCACCGAGCTCCTCGCCCCCTCCTCTTTGGAAAGCCGCCAGTGGGCAGTTCAGCCACCCAAACCCCTCAAATCGCACCTTACGACGCCGCCGTCTTTACACGGCATTTTTCCCACTCTCGTACTCTGTTTTTACACCGTTTTCGCAATCTACGCCCCGGGACCTTTTCCAACATTTTATTTCTATTATTCCTTCGACCGCTACACGGACCAACGACCCATTTCAAGAACCTACAGGCCAGGCGACCAGCCCTGCAACAGCGGCGGCAGTGGCCGCTTGAACTGTCGGCAGATCTGGTTGAGCATCAGGATCTGAATGACAATTAGCATCGGTAATGTTGGAATTCGAGGATAATTACTTATGAGCAGGGACGAAATTCTTCTTGGTTTGACAGCGCCCCGGCTGTGCGTCAAGGTCGGGGCAGAATCGCGGCGAGAGTCTAGTGCTGAGCCTAGCCCAGCAAAGAGAAAAGTAGGAACGGTAACAAGGGAGAGTTTCATAGGAGAAAACGGGACAATAGGTTGGAAAAATATGTGGATGAACTTGAGGTTTTATATTCCAGGTTCAAACTGGGGTTAATCAACAATGCGAAGTCGCATGCATCAGAGGTGCTGCGGTTTTACGTTGCGCGGCGATCGCAACAGAACATGGAATCCGCTGACTGACAGGTTGTATGTGATGGCCGTGATGGATGGCGGGTCCAGGACGTGCACAAAATTTGGGATAAATCCAGGCCAGAACAGCTAAAGGGGCGAAAAAATCCCAGCGACAACCAAAATAACCATCCAGCGTACCCGCGGGTCCAAAAATATAGGACGCTGCGCGGCTGCCAGCGGATTTCCGAGGCCGAGACTCCTCTGATGATGCGGCTCAACGCACCAAGTGATTCGGCAGTCAATATTGATACATCCAGACGTGTCGAAGACAGCTGTAGTGTACGAGACAAGGGGTCGATTGCAGACGCGCAAAACACTTGGAATTTTTTGCTTCAACGTCATCACTCCCGCACGCATTGAAATTCTGGATCGTGCACCTGCCACACCTACACATATCAATCAATCAGTTGCCATGATGGGATGGTTACCGGCCAACCACTCACTATGATTTTCAGGTGATCCTCTTACTCTTCAGTAATACCCTCCACTAATGTCGACTTGAGCTGAGTTGGTAGGTGGGAGAGTTCTGGCGGCTAGTGTTGTCCCGATTGGGAAGTGTTTCCGCCCATCAACTATCCCATCAGTCAACGATCTTGCCCATCAGCGCCGAAGTCTGCCGCATCAAAGCCGCTCATCACGGAGCCGCATCAATTCCACCATCACGCCGTTGATCCTCACTCACCACCATCCCCTCTCCGGCGCTTTGCGCGTCGGTCCGACGCTTCGTGCCTTGGTTCACCGGCGCTTTGCGCGTTGGTCCTCTCGCCCCTCTGTGCTCTGTTGCCCGCCACCACCACTCCATCAACCGCCATCACCACCACTGTCCCGCCCATTTGCCCGCCGCTCTCTGGTTCGCGCTTCGCTCCTCTCGTCCGTCCCTTGTGCTCTGTTCCCCGCCGCCACCTCGTAATCCCGCCTCGTAATCCCGCCTCCTTATCTCGCCCTCCCGCCTCCGCCTTTTGCCTGCGCTTAGACTTCTCTCGCCCTCCTATGTAGCATACATCAATATAATCTACCCTTGCGCCCTCCATATCCCCGAAGTCTCCCTAAGTCGACCACAAAAGCCGCCGCTGCTCGTTTCTCGCTTAACTCAATCAGTACCCCCAATCGTATTTCCCTGTGATTCCCCGCCATGTGCGATGGCGGGTCGCGTATACTCTCCCGCGCACGCGCCGTCGCTTAATTAAGAGCCTCGCAATCTGCAATCGCAAGACAATGGCGCCAAAGGGCCTCTCGAGTGGCGCGCAGATTAGCTATGGCAGTGGGAGGATCCCGACCGCACGCAGCAACCGGCCGGCGACCGTCAACGTCAAGACTAATCAAAGTCGTGCACAGCTAGAAAAGGAACGTAAGAATTGGAACGAGCAGCTGTCGTGTACGTCGTTACCTTTCTCCCTACACCCTGGCTGATCATCGTCTCGCCCAGCTCTCAGCTTCGCTCAGCGCCAGGAATTTATTGGAGACGACGATGTCAGCATGTACAGCGCCGATAATACCAGTTTTTACGAAGACGGCTGGGAAGACGACAACGAGGGGCTTCGCGAGCTACCACCAGGAGAAGAAGGTTTGTATTCAAGTCATGCCGGCCAGGACGCCACCGTCTACCAGATAATGGAAGGTGTGCGGCCAGGGTGCGTACTTTATGTCTCGTTTCTCGTTTACTTTTGCACCTTAATTTACTTAAATTTCAGACGACGAGACTTTCGCATACGCGACGACCGCGTGCAGAAGGTCGTGGATTCCTGGCAGCGCCAGATGCCGTCCCTGGTTGACGCGTACCTGCGGTACAAATCTGAAGGCGCGGTCAGTTCCGAAGCTGTTGAGGGTGGATGGGAAATAACCGTTACGGGCTTCGATGGTATGTACCAACGATCCCGCATCTAATCCTCTCTCATTCCCATTCAGAGAATGGCCTTCACAGATTCTCGTACGCTCACTATCAGTCACGAACGGCCAACGCCGCACTCATTCTCCACGGTTACATCGGATCGGCTCCGGAGCAGCCGGGGCTCGCGTTCCCCCTTCGGCTTTTTGAAGTCTACAGACAACTGCACCGCGTCTGCCCGAGGTTCAGCCTTGATGCCCTCAGCAAGGCCCTCACACATTTACACTTGGTACGTACTCATTTAATTTATCCTTTATTTAATGCTAAAGTCAAATCTCAGGGACCGCGCAAGTCATCATTACACCAGCAGCTGACCATCGCGTATGATGCGTACCTCGCGCTTCTCCGTGCCGTCGATGCACGGACTGAGGCCGCGCTGGGCCGGGGAGGTACCTGGTACATGGACAATGTCTGCCTGCCGTGCTTTTACAAGATCCACGACGAGCCTTACCTCAAGTTCTCCTGGCTCGGCACCATGGATGGGAATAATTCCCTTAAATCCGTCGACAGTATCTTGCACGCGGGGAAGACGCGTCTGGATAATCGTACGTCTCATCACGATCGTTGGGTATCCCTGGAGGAAGTCGATGTCTTCAAGGATGACGTTACAATTGCTCAGAAGGTGAGTCTTCAGCTTGGTGAGTGTTCTTTCTAATTCAGCTCTTCTAGCGGCCCAAGGGCACTGGTCCCACCTTGGTGGACACCCACACTTCCGCCTCCGCCTCCCTACTTCCTGATGTGCCCACTCCAATCCCGCCAACAACCGCCACAGCACCGTCCGCTGCATCAGCTGAACCACCGGCTCCATCAGAACCACCGCGTGCACCTTCCACTCAATCAGGTGCTGATTCCACCACGCCGCCGGAAGACGACACACCAGAAAATGACCTCGACGACGACGTAGCGTGGCTCAATGTTAACGAGCTGGATTCCATGGACGCAGAGCAGCTCGCGAACTGCATCAACACCTGCGTGGATCGTTGGCGCAGTGCCGGACCCGAGCAACGCAAGAAGATGTTTGCGATGTTCGCGGTGTCCGGGATATTCCTCACCGTCTGTCGCCACGGCCATGTGGTCGTTATGTGTGATATGATTCGAAGCGGGGAATTGTAAGTCCCCGCGCGCATCTTTCCTGATGTTGCTGATCCGCCATTTTCAGGATGAAATACCCACTGGCTATGGTCAAGCGGCTGCTCGATAGATATGGGAAGGATATCGGATTGGGCTACGACATAATGTGCGCTTTTTTCAAAACTCTCTTGCGTAGCTCTCTCGGTCACCGTGTCGTTGCCATGAAGATGAGTGGTGTTGTTCCGGCTTTCCACGGACACACCCACAATCGCGCGTGCCAAGTCGGTTGGCACCCTCTGTACGTCGACGGCGTTGGTCTCGAAGACTTCGAGGAATGTGAGCGCACATTTTCGAAATCAAACCATCTTGCCGGCGTCACTCGCACCTGCACCCGCTTTCACCGTCAGCAAGCTCTCGATGAACATTTCTATTTTCATGATCTTGACAAGCATGCAGCTTCCGGTACGTTTCCTCGTTTCTTTCTTTCACTATGTGATCACATCGCCCAATTTAGGGAATTTTATCTATCAAAATTATCGCCAAGCCCTTGAGAAGATCGGCATGAACCGCGGCCAACTTGACCTTTTGGAAGCTCGACTCGGCACCAGTGCCGCGGACTACGAATCTGACTTGCTGGAAGAGCAGAAATACTTCAAGGGCCTTCGTGCGGAACCCCGCAACGTCATGGACACGGTAGAGTATATCGAGCTTCTTACAAACTTCACGCGCACAAGTACGTTATTCGCCATTGCCCCACCTTTTCTTTGCTGACCATCATAAAGTGAGGATGCCGAGGTCGCCAAAGTCGCCTTCCTTCGCCTCGACCACGCAATCGTCGTCGGCGGCATTGACGGGAAGGAGATTACCCGCATCAGGACTCGGTACCGTACGACATACACGAAATATCTCACCACGCAAGAGGACGTCTGTCGGTACGAAGACCTCCATAATATCGAGCAACGGTGGACCACGACCTCGAAGGAATACACCGACGCGCTCCTCGTCATGCAGGAGCGTCGCTACAAGAATGCGGTCCGGGACCTCGAGCGCGTCGTCGTCGCGCGGCTGTTTGAGACAACTAAATTGGGTATGAGTGGTGTCGGTGCGTAGCAATACCCCATTTATCATGGCAGTCCACTGACAGAATACATGTATGTAGCGTACAAGTTACGTGAGAAGATCAGCAAGGCGCTCAAGACGCGGGGCGAGGCCATTCGTAAAGCACTCGAGCGGTATAATTCTGCTGCCGCCACGTTAAATCCTCCCCGACCTAGACTCACCTGGCACGCAGTAATCAACAGCGCGTCCCTGGCCGAATTCGACTGGCTCAAGGAAACTCGGCAGGACATCCGAGAGCTTCCGTGGGCCCAGCCATTGCGCCGGGAGGCAATGGTACTACACTTCGGGCTCAAACGCGCCGAGGAAGAGAAGATCCGCTTACACGTCGAGATTCGACGGCTCGTCACCTCAATGTATGACGACCATGTCGACTATTACCACGCGATCGCCGCCAACCTAATCCCTAATCCCACCCTCGCCCACCTCCTCCAAACCCAGTGGAGCCACCGTACGCGGATTAATACCGCAATTGCCGCGCGCTTAGCAAAGACGTCGGGTCTCAAAGGGTTCGCGGGAAGCTTATTCCCAGGGGAACGCGAGGGTCGAGACCCCTCTTTACGAGATGGAGTGCCACCGCCACGCTGGCTTGAGGAAGTCCTTCACTTGTGCACCATTACTGTTGAGCACGAAGAGCCTGAGGACGGGGAGATGCTGAATGCAGACGAACGGCGCGGATTTGATCTTAACGGGTTGTGTCGGGAGGAAGATTTTGATGAAAACTTAGTTTTAGACCTCATGGAGACTATAGGTCTCGGAGACGACCAGTAGTAGTGAAATAGTGATATTTTTTGCGGAGGACTTGAACCCACTTCAGCGTATGCCGTATTGCCAAGCAAACATCTCATTGGCTTGAAGGCCCGGATCAGAACCGGTGACTACTTTGAAACACCGGTTCAAAACACAAAACGCGTCGTGCCTTGCATGTTGAACGCGATACTACGCAACTTTTGCCACGGAAATGATTCTGGTAAGTGCTATAAACAATTCTATGAAAAGTTTATACGTGTCTGACATTTTTGGAAAGCGTCAGCCGACCTTTTTGGCTGACTCCCAGCCAAAATTGCCCTCCTTCGGATATTTTCGACGCTGCAGGTCGGGAAATGGATCGTTAAGCCGGGAAAACATCCTCAGGGACATTCAAGGGATTATGGTGGCTGGAATCAAAAAGAATTACGGTAAAAGACCCACAGACTATGCGGAACTGAAGTTGAGGTTGCTTAGCACGAACATTTTATCCAACTTTCCTACGCTAACATCGACCCGTTTCTTGTCGTTTTCGTGACCTGTGAGATTTAAACCCAAAAGACCCCAGATCTAACGCTATATTATAGTAGGGGCAATCTCCCTTGACATTCCAAGAGAGTCTTAAGTGGATTCTACCAGTCCTTTGCTTGATATTCCCCGAAAACCTCATTTTGAGGTCGATTTTCAACCCTCTCACAATTGTCCAAAAATGTGATATGTTGTTGAAGCAGTCCATAGCACATTTCTTCTCAATATCTGGAGCATTCTGGTAAGCCGTTACCTTGCTATAATGGCGGAAAGCTGAATCAAGTCATGTCATTTCCTCAATCCACATTACAGTTGGAGCCGAAAATCATTTTTTTATCTCACAAGAAACTACTAGTGATCGTTTATATGAGAAGAATAGGTTACCCTGCAATGGGGTAAGCCGATGTGCTTTAATTTCCAACCAAGGTATGTTAGACGCATTTCACCTCGAGAAAAATGCGCAGCCACTTGTTTCATTTCAATTAAAATTTTTAAGTACTGCATAAGCTTTTCTCGTCAAGACCCAGGGCTGTAAGAGCTCTGAACCTTGCACTATTCATCTAAAAGGTCGACATGAGCAACTCTTGTCCCGTTTGGGATGAGCCATCAGCTCGCTTGAGGCAAGGCCTCTCTCTTATCTCTCATCATGTCGGTGCATCCGACCGTCGGTGGTGCTGCAGCCTCCCCTCCTCCATACGCCCACCACTGGAACGCGCCCGAGATCACATCGCCGCCCCGTCCCCCTCCATCACGGGGAGGATTACCGTCTGCCAGACCTTTGGCTTTCAACCGACTACAATTCAATCCACTCGGCCTTTTCGACTTACGGCGCCGCATCGGTATCTTCCAGCCGAATCCAAGCATCTGGAACGTCTACGGGCACCGTTTCATCTCGTCTGACGTCGCGTGGTTTGCGGCCGGCAAGAACAGCGACGGTCAGCACTACCCCGCGTCTACCCCAGGCTTTTTTGGCGACTTCGACATAATTCGGGACTCTCTCCCTACTGATGAACAAGGAGCTGCGGCACGCAGGGCCTTAATTCAGCAGGCGCGGACATTAATGTTCAACTTGGTGCGTCGTTACCAGATGGTTTTATTAGCTTTACACTCACAATTGCTTAGGGCACGCTCGTCGACCGTGCTGCCGGCTCGACAACGATGATCATGCACGTCGACGGTGCAACCAGGCCCAATACCCCCCCACATCCCGAGTTTTTGAGAGCCTCCGTCTACTTACCACCTCTCTTTCTTCGTCGCAACCCTGATGCGCACGTTCCTATCGCAAAAATTGTCCAATCCTTCCTCGAGTCTGTTGGTGTCCCCACGGTCATGAACTTTCTCGCCGATGGTGAGGCTCGTGGATGGAGCTTCACTCAGCACGGCCCGACGCGGACACCAAATCACATCGCCCCTGGTCTCGTTATCCCCCAGCCCACCACTGCTAACTCGGCGCACTACGTGTTCCGGGGCCGTCCTCATGGGTCCCTCGATGTCCTTACCGCACCCGCTGCCCCCACACCCCCGCCTGCCCCAGCTGTCTCGCAGACATTTACTCGCTATGGTTCGGAGGAGCCACTCACCGCGGACGCGGCGAACTTGTTGGACGCCATCGAGGAGAAGGTTCATCTTACCAGCCGGGTGGTCGCACTGGAGAACGAGTTGGCGCAGGCACAGGTGGATTTGGGCGACTTTCAGATGCAGGCGGACTACCTCTCGCAGCAAAACTCTGACCTGTACATGCGTGAGCAGGAGCACGAGCAGCAGAAGCGCGAGCTTCATGGTATCATCGGGAGTCTTCAGATCCAACTTGCTCACGCTCAAGGTGCGTCATCATCTTTCCTGATTATGACCTTTGCTAACTTTACTGGCAGGTCCCGATCCCCCCACGTCGCCCAGGAGAACTCCGCTCAGTCCCACGGGCGGCTGCTCCCCTGTATTGGACCCACCCCGCGCACACCAGTAAAGACCCGACCCATCCCATCATCCTCTGTTCTGCCACCACCCCTGCCCTCGCCTACAAAGAAGTCCGCCTCGTCTGACTCCATTTTCCACCGTCTCTGACATTTCCGATGTCTCGGTCCTCGCGCTGCCCTCAACGACGACCATCCTCGAGCACTATGGCATACTGGAAAATGATGCCGTCCGTTGCGTGGGATCCTGCAAGACATGGACCAGACAAGTTGGTACGGCGCGTTGACAGCTCTGAACATGGAGGAGGATGCGAAGGATTTCCTGCTCAATGCAATGGCGGCGGATATGGCGTATGATTAGTGTTTTTTTTTTTTTACCTGCCTGTACTTCATGAATGCGATTGCCTTACTTGAATGTGATAAGAGCACGATAAGAAAGATGAGATGGTGAAAGCTCAAATGCACGTGAGGAAACGCGACGCGCTTACTTTTCCCACTCTCTTGCTTTCCACTACACCAATATGCCTCTGACAATCTCCGCCGCTACGCCCCACGTCCGCTCACCGAGCCCAAGAAGCGCGCTCAGCTATCTCCCGAGGATCGCAAGGACCGCCAAGAAGCTCGTGCGGATAAGCAGGCGCTCATCGACAGCGCCGTCACAGAATGGTTTAACAACACCATGGCTCTCGCGGAGGAGCTTGCCACGCGTCACAAACTCAAGCCCCAGTATTTCCTCAACCTCTTCTTCCAGGGTGGCGCGCGTATGATCCACCAGCAGAAGAAGGTTACCCGTACACGGCATTCAAGGCTGAGAAGTCTGCTGAGTGCAGAGAGCGTACGTACACCTTCACCTTTGCTTTCTGTTATTTGCTAACAGCCTCCAGGCGGCGAGTCCAAGAAGGTTCCCGAGCTGCATGAGGAGTACTTCGACGAGTACAAGAATCTCACCGACGAAGAAAAAGCAAGACATTGTCCGATCGTTACACCGAGTCGCACGGGTCCCGCACCCTGAAGCTCCGGCGCAATACCCCCCGTGCCAAGATTCAGTATGTCTCAAACATCATCCGGAATATGAAGCTTTTAGTACGCGACCTTTCACCCATTCTACATCCAAGCTCATACATTCACAGATGGTCGGCCTCGCGTCACATGTGGGGGCCGAAGGCTTTTTCTGTGTCGTCAGAAACAGCTCCGACTTCCACATGGATCCCCAGTGGTACTTCACGTCGCGTGAGCTCGAGGAATACATGCCCATCGCGACACGCAAGAGGTGGGTGACGACGGAGGTGGGTACCAAGCTCGAAGCTTTCTCCATTGCGGGCTGCAACATCCTTAGTGCGTATCCCCTTCGCTCGCTACCCAGACCCCGCTGATAATCCATAGGTCTCTTGCGTACCTCCAAGATGAAGGCCGATTACCTCAAGGCATTAATTTGCGACTCCATTTCAGCATCATTGAGTACGTATTAGTTTACTGATTCCTCGTGTTCTAATCAGACCTCCGTGCCAGTCGCAATCACCGGGGCCACCAACGCGCAGATGTCGTGGGTGTGGTACGAGGAAGACATCGTCCAAAAGTACTCTATCATCCTCGTTGGCTGGACGTTCCCTTGAGCTCGCCAACCCGAGCACCCTCAGCACCTCGCTCCCTGCCCTGCAGGAGCTCCATGACGCCCTCAAGAACGGTGACTGCCACTTCAAGAAGCTCACCCCCGAGGAGTCGCCAACCGCAAGAAGAATTGGCTGCCGACGTCAATGCCGGACGGCGCGAGCGGAAGCACCGCGCCGAGCGGTGTGACAAGGGAGTCAAACGGAGCCGCGCGCAGGTGGACGACAAGGACGAAGACGACAAGGACGACGAGGGGAGGCGAGGACGATGACGAGGGAAGCGAGGAGGGCACAGGTGTGTCATCCTGTATTCACCCTGTTCCAAACTAATTATCTGCAGCTGCGCCAATGGCACCACCGCGTAAGCGTCCCCGCATCACCGCAACGCACCCGCAGGTCCCCGAGATTGAGGAGCCGCAGAGCGATGCGGAGAATCCGGCGCCGAAGGAGGTGCCTGTGGCGCCACGGAAGTCGCGCAAGGCTCCTGCCAAGAAGGACCCCCGCCAGGAAGACTCCTGCCGCAAAGAAGCCCCCTGCCGCAAAGAAGGTCCCCGCTGCAAAGAAGGCCCCGCGTGACGATGAGGTGACGCGAGCCGCAGCCGCGAGGATGAAGAAGGACAGTGCCGACAGACGCGCTGCACAGGCCGCTCCGCAGGCCGCTCAGCAAGGGCCGGCGGCGGAGGTGCATGACGGTGATGTGCCTCCCGCTGTCGAGCGCTCTCAGCCTCGTCCCCGCCGCGTCGTTAAGCCGCGCGTACCAGCAACGCCACCATCACCAGCAATGACGAACGCGACTTGGATCCCGACGCCAACAACGACGACAACGATGCGTACACCCCACCACACGAGGACGAGGGTAACGGAGTCGCAGGCGCAGCCGTCGCCAACGTCATTGCGCTCTTGTAGTACTTAGTTTGCACCCATTTTTTCGCGTCTTTTAATATATCCCGCTTTGACCGCCGATAATGAGATGTGATTTAAGTGCTACTATCTATGTACATGTAATACTAACGTCTTCGGTGGACAGCGGGAGGCTGCGCTGACGTGTCAATGGACGGGAGTGATGCGAGATGTGATGGGCGGGAGTGATGTAGGGCGTGATGGGCGGGGGTGATGTGAGGCCGTGATGGGCGGTGGTTGATGCGGAAGACCGGCGTTGATGGGCGAAACCTGTCTGATGGGATACTTGATGGGCGGAGATGGTTCCCGATCGGGACAGCGCTAGCCGCCAGAACTCTCCCACCTACCAACTCAGCTTAAGTCGACATTAGTGGAGGGTATTACTGAAGAGTAAGAGGATCACCTGAAAATCATAGTGAGTGGTTGGCCGGTAACCATCCCATCATGGCAACTGATTGATTGATATGTGTAGGTGTGGCAGGTGGATCGTGACGTGCGGTCACCGCCAATGGAAAATACTCCATCAACGGTGTTCAACCCCAAACAATGTTTGAACTTTGCCCGAAATTCTCATAAATCCTCCACTAATTCTGACTTATATCACCTGACAATCCTAAAAAAAAAATCAAGCGAGGGCCCGAGACTCACTACCAAGCAAATGATTTTAAATAAGTGGTGACACCCGTCGCCTTTTGAGCATCGGACCAATGAACTTAGGGTGTCACACATCACACCCTTGAACTTTCGGCCAAAATAGTAAATATGCGGCATCCCGGTTTTGGCCGCCCGGTAATCTCCGACCTGGTGTTTGAACTGAAACCAAAGCATTACAGCAGAAAATAATGGCCTATAGCAATTGATACCACTAATGATTGCAGGGTCCTTCACAGTAACCGACCTGTCGTTGTAAGATACTCATCGTCTTTAACGCAATCAGCTTCTTCATCGGCGGCGCCGTGGGAGCTTGTGGGAAATATTCAGCTCTCGCGAGTTTTATAGGCTCCTATCAATTGAACCCGCAGTATTTCTGACAGCTTTCCGCAGCACAGACCAGAACATGGTGGCCGCAGCTCAATCTCCGGTTCAATAGTTTTCTTCCTGTATTGCAGGGATTGTGCTGTGGCCACAGAGTCTGCCCAGAATATAAACTGGTAGCTAATTGTCGCAGCGCTCCATCATCGCCTTGTTACAGCTTAATATAAGTACTTGTCTGACTCCACTTCCGAAAATCGGGAAACAAGCATCTCGGAGTTTCTAATTGAGAGTCACTGCGGCATTGACCTGAGAGACATTTCGTTCGGCTCCCGGTGGAATAAACGGGGTGTGCTTCCCCACATGGGACCCCGAATGGTCTCAGTGGACTCTTCCAATTTATCTCATTCTTCCGTTTGACCCTGCGCGGCTCACAGAGAAAGATGTAATTGCATATGCAGTCTCATAACAAAAATACTCCCGCACGGAGAGTAGAAAGAAACCATGAAGCATTGACAAACAGGGAGGCTGGAAGATCAGCAAAATGTTGACAGATGACAATCAAGACTGCTGCGCGTCAGCTACGACTGCTGCGCATCATCCACGATTGTCCGCGCCTCAATGCCTATAAGGCACACCGCAAATATTAATATTTCCTATAGGTTGGAAAGTGTAACGGAAAATATCAGTTTCAAAGTGGTAGGAAAGGTGGAAGGATATTACCTATTTTCTAATCTCGAAAAGGCAAGCGGAAAGGACCATTTTCCGACATCATTTCACAACCACCGGAAACAATAAGATTCATCTTATTGTGAAAGGCGAGCTGAAAGTAAATCTTTCCGCTCGTTTATCACATAAGCTGAATCTTATTGTTTCTCTGCGTGAGCGGAAAGCCGTGCCGAAACTGGCTTTTCATGCCGATATTCGGCCGAGCTAAAACAATAACAATCCACTGGCGCGGACAAGTCTGCGGAAACAGCCAGTTTCAGGATGACCCCGGGGTCAACCCGCAGGTCAACCCGCAGATCAACCCGCTAACCTGACTCACTAACACTGGGGTCGACCCTCAAAGATACGGAAAAAAAAAAATTCATTCGAGGCTTAGAACCGATGTACAAGTACACCTTGTATGAAATAACATTAAAATACGAGGGGAGCAAATGGCCCCAAAAAACAGAACTATGTAGGTGCAGATTCCGTTCTTGAGCACCATGGCAAGGCAAGCAAATGGGTGAGGCGGCGTCTGGTTTCCTCGCCCGGTTGATTACGGAGAGTGGTTCATCGGGTTTGGGCACGGGTGTCGGAGACGTAGCGAGTTGTCGGGTTCACTAACACAGAGGACGATGTGAGCCAGACAGTGAACATGAAAGAGAACCGAGGGTATCAAACACAGCCACTGTGTATGTGTGGGGGGGGGTAGCGGCCCGGAGGTCCAGTGAGAATCCGACTGTACAGCATCGCAGCAGGTTTGAGAGGCTCGACGTAGAGAGCGCGGGTGGCGGGAGCGAGAGGGAGGGAGGGTGCAGCTGTTTCCGGTTTGTGCGCTCCTCTGCGCCCCCGCCGCCTTTCACCCTCCTCTACGTCCGCGTCCTCATCTTCATCGTCCCCGGACTCCATCTCGACGTCTCCGTCCCCATCGACCCTCATTGGGCGCATTGTCGTTCTCCCTCGAGGTTGTACACCAATGACCTGGGGCCCGACTCCGACAGTGACATCGGCTTCCTCAACGACGCGCTCGACAGCGTCAGCCACAATCGTCCATGCCCGCCCACATCTGTACCTTCTCCCCAGCAGCCGAGAGGACTTGTCAGCTGCGGTTCCCACATTAGTTCTCGGGTCCGCGCTCCCCAAACCACCTCGAGTTGGTTGTCTGCAACAACCAACACCGTCTTGTTGATCACCACCACCGAGTGAGCAAAGGGGTGTTCATCGCTCCTCCGCTTCAGCAAACCGCCTTAAACCCAAGGGTAGCGAATACATTCGGTGGACCCAACGCCAACGATCGGGGGCACGGGGCAAACACAGATGTGGTTCGTGGTGTTCGAGGTGCAGCGGCGTCTCCTCGCTGGTGAGTTATTCTTTTTTCGATTTTTATTTCTTCCGCGTCAATCGAGTCTTGCTAGAGCGCGTTATACGGCTGGGGCTGATTGGACAAGGATATGGGTGGGTCCGATTCGAGGAGCCGTGCTCGTGCGGCACCAGCCACCACGAATATCACTGGATGCGCACGGGAGGCTCCCTTGAGGAGATAGAGACGATTGCACGCGAGAGTTTGGCGATAATCGAGGAGCCTACGGTCATACGGTGAGTTTTCTCTTTCCTTGATTTTTTCCACAACGAACCTAACACTTGAAAGGATTAACCTTCGTCCCCGAAGGCGGTGTGCGCGGTAACTCGGCAGGCTTGCTCAGATTCAGACGGCGCTGAGGCTCTCGTTTACATTTCTATTTTCTTGGACCCGTGACTTGGTTTCAAGTCCAATATAATGTACTGTAGAGAAATTAGCTGTAGCATATATTGTAAATTAGATTCGCGTACCACTCTTGCTTGTAGATTACTTCAAATGCCCATCTGGCAGTATTCGATGGAATAACAATATGTTCCGCGACATGAAACACTGAGACCCACCGGGAGACAATGATCCCACTATCCAGCGAGAACATCCCGGAAGTGCTAAGGCACACCGCGTCCCAATTTCGAGGAAGGAGGCTATTGCGATGGCAGGATGGATCGCCAAAAGGGGAAATTGTGGCTGTGCAGGTAGAGGGTCGAGTTTGCTGAGTTTCTAATGCATAGAGAAAGTCGGGGAGGGGACACCGGAGTAAAGGCCAGCGACCATCGCGAGTGCGAGATATGACCCCGAGGGGCCTCTGCTCCCATGTGCGCCCAAAAGAGTGGGGCCGGGTTGGGGGGGGAAGCAGGAGCGCAATACAGCTGCCCTGCTATGATATTGTTCCTTCAACCGCAGATGCGGGTCTACCCTGGTGTGTCTGGCACATGCAAGTAGCCATCGACTACAAACTGGAGTCGATCAACTCGCCCTGAGTGGAATTCTCAGCGGATGACATTTTTGAGAGTTACGCCAGACATACCTTAGTCTCCGTAACTTGGAAACATAAAGAGTGGATAGAGGGGGAGGGAGCCCTCTCCCCTGGATGGCATTCGAGCTCCTGGAAGTCTCCAATTGAGGATCTGAGAAAGCGAGGTTGCCGATGCGGGTCGTCGACGAAGCAACGAGACCTCCCAACCAGTCTGCGTCACAGTGAGTCGCAGATGGGGGTGGACTCGGGTCGTGCAATGGGTGATACGGTGATGCACTTTACAGCATGAAATCAGCATTAATGTAGACTAAAACAATAAGAACGAGATGCAGACCTTGCAGGTGAGGATTGTTGCTCACAGCACGCTCTCGCAGAGGCGGCGCATGTTCGGTTCCTTCATCTCGAAGACAGGTACAGACATAGTTCTCGTACACGCCGTGGGGGCACACGAAACACGTCTTATCACGCTTTCCCACCGCCTGCCGCCCCTGCGGATCGAAACGAGAAAGATGTCGAATATGGACCGTCGAGACAATCATACGTCGGTGAGATATCACCCGGATATTGGCCTTCCAGCCTGTGTACAGGATCAAGAAGAGATTGAGCAAGTTTTCAGCAGATTACCTTGCAGGAACTGTCCGGCAAACCGATCTCCTTCGCGAAGCTTTTAGAGCTTGGTCGGCACTCTGTCATTGCCAATACGCGACGGCCAAGTGTTATATACCTGGTCGCCAGAGTTCGGCGCAATCTACGGCACAGGCGATGACACCTGGTCGCAATCCTTGGGGAACCTGACCGGCAAAACAACCACCTTCACAAGCTTTTGAAGCTTGATCGACACCCGGACATCGCTAGTACACAACGGCCAAGCGCTATACACCTGGCCGTCAGAGTTCGGCGCAATCCACGGCACAGGCGATGAACACCTGGTCATGGTTGTGGCGCTGGGGAAGTAAGGTCACATCCGTGACACACTCTGAATCTAGTCACGCGCTGGGTCGTCGACCCTAGCCAATCCAAGACCATTAATATTCTAAGACAAACACTGAGGAATTTGAGTTTGAATGCTATTGATTTTTCGAGATGTCACATCAAGATGAATAATGTACATGTATCATACATAATGAGCATCCAAAAACTATGCAGAGAGCAGCGAAAGAACTGCGGCTGCTGATATCTGCTCGTGTGCCGCCAAACATTCCTTAACCCTCTTGTCGTACTTCAGTCCGTGCTTAAACTTCCTGGGATTCAGCAAAATAGCGTCGTCTCGTGCCATCTGCGTGACTCGGTTTTGGTACCATTCTTCACAATGCGGCATCCACCAACCCGGGTATAAATTGCCTGACGCCCAGTGTTTGGTTTGCGCCACCACGAAAGGTGGGACATCTGCTCGGCGTTGGCACCAGAATCAAATTCACCTAAGGTTGGGGTGAGTAAGGGTTAGGCTCAAGATGACCTCCACCTACCAGTTCGGACATGGTACACGCCACAGAGAATACCGATTTCGCGGTCAGTGAGGCTGTCATACCAGTATGCATAACTCGATTCCTGATCCCACAAACACACGCCTGTCTCATAAAAATTTCGCTTGGGCCATGGAGAAGGTCATCTTCGGACACCTGCGACCACGCCAGCCGGGGCAATCACCCCACCATACTGCAGTGCAACGGAAACCTCTGCTCGTATGCAAAAGAGAGTTCCGCTGGACAATGTACGCATGGTAGTCTGCCTTGTAGCCAGGGGCGCGATATCCCGAGACCCGCTCTCACGTCGAAACGTGGGTTGAGTCTGGCCTGCCGAATGGAAGAGGCCGTGGGCTGGGTCGTGTGCATGATCTCCGAGCTAACAATGGCCATCCAAATGTCATGCCGCGCAACAAGAGGGTGTCTTGCGACGTCCTTAACCGTGGACCCCACCCCTGACGGATGATCTCGAGTACATCGGCTGCATTGTGCAGCAATAGGACGTCGCTGCCGCTTCGACATCCGTGGTCGCTGACTTGCATAGTAAACATTGGTCAGAATGGTCATGCATGTTGCGAGAACTTGCGATGAACTTCATAAGGCCATGGTCGATGGAGGGCAGAGGTGGCTTGGTGGAAGTCGAAGAGGCTCCCGGCGATGTCCCCTGGCGAGCTGCCTTGCAAACATTGGGCGAGAAGAAAGCAGCCGCGAGTGCGGCGGACGCTGCAATCGTCCTGTCCGACCAATCTCATCACAACCAAAGGAGGAGGGGCGTCAAAGGGGGCCGGTACATTATGGCCCTTGACAAAGCCAAAGCCATGGTTGAGGGCGTGAAGGACATTGGTAGCGATCTGCTCATATACGGGTTGCCCCTGGGCGGAATTCTCCTGTTCAGGATCTTGACCTGAAGCGCTCGTAGCCTTGAGGTATATGCGGGTCAAGGCATGGGCTGAAACTTCTGCCGCACCAGTGGGTCTGAACATCTCTGGAAGCCGCTCATTGTAGTAGGTGTCATTCTCATCGTCGTCGGGAAAGGGATCACGCCAGTCGTGCCGAGGGACCAGGTCGCGGTCAGTGAGAACCACATCTCCACTCTCGACAGGCTCGTCGTTGTCATCAGGCGGGGTCGTCATTGCCAGGACGGTCATCATCCCCAAATGCTGAGCATAGATCCCATTCGTCTTTGAAAGAATCATAACGACGCTGTGCCGGGGGATAGTCTTTGAAATAGGGCTTCGTAATTACCACGACCTGCGGCGTAGCGGATGTAGTGCCCACTGTCTTTCTCCCAATAGTACACCTGACTACCTCTCTGATCGGCGGTAGTCCCTTTTGGGCGTGGGCTTCACGCTGCGCTCGAGCTTGTCTGTCGTCAGACTCTCCCTCTCGGATCTACGGGAGTTTTCTGCCTGCCGGCGAAGGAAAAAGGCATCAAGGGATTCACCCGCTTTTTGGCCGCTATCTTTTTCGATAGGTGGAAAGTCGAGCAGCTGGGCAGGAGGACGGGAGAGGGAAGAAGAGGCCGCAGCGAGTGCAGCTGAAGCTGAGGACGAAGGGATCGGTTTGAGCAGTCGAGTGGAAGAGGAGGTCGAGTGGAAAGAGGTGAGGCTGCAGCGAGTACAGCTGAGGGACGAAGGGGTCGGTGCGTGGGGTCGACCAGATTCAAACGTCCCGTCTCCCAACATATTCCATGGGTTGAAGGTCACAAGGCCAGGCAATGCTTCGAGATAGTCCATTTCCTCAAGGTCGGGTAAGAACCTCCTGCTCTTCAGATATTTTGTCGAATGAATTTGGTACGGTGGGAGGACCCCCCAATGAAAATACAGGGGGATGTTGGGCTGCTCATCGATAATGGTGTCGAGAAGCCACTCCAGACCCGTAAGTTCTTCAGGCAGCCAATCGCGGGTGTTTGTGGGACCGACGTGGAATAGCCCACCAACACGCGGAGCAATCCAGTCGCCGGCAACCGAGGTTTCGGCCCAATCTATCCAGGAAGAGTGGAGTCCTGTCTCTTGGGCCAAGAGAACTTGCCACGGCACGTGTTCACCTTCCGCCCGTTTTCGCTTCCCAAGGTTCGCGCCAGCGTTCCCGTCCATGTTTGCGTCCTCCTTGTTTTGCGCATGATACCGCATACACCACAGCCCCATGCTTAAGAAGCCGAGAAGGGGTAGAAAGCCCCGTCTGGCGTTCCACGCAGCAGCGCGTGCGTTGTGTTCAGACTTTCGAGTTATCCCGAACCCAAAGTGGAATGGCGAACCCCATGGACATCCGTCAGGAAGGATGTGATTCCCCAAGAGGAATATAACGCTGTGGGCAAAGCTGCGCAAGGCAGCGTCAAACTCCCCCCATGCCATCAAGGTATCGTATTTCAGACACCAGCGACCGGGGGTGTGTTCCTCGATGGGCAAGCTGTCCCAGGTATACTCTAGGACGCCTAGAAGCAGTCCGTGCCACGGATCATGTTTAGGGATGAACATAAGATATGCGCTTCTGGCATCTATATAGGTGGGGTTGTTGAAGTGGGGGACACGCCGGCTGGTGAAGTCCAGGGGTGGATGCTCTTTGGGGGAAGGTGTCCATAGAACGAAGTATGGCCAGCCGTTAATAACACCATTGATTTGTTCGCCAATGCGGTAATGGCCCGTGAGGGGCCCTCGGGTCTGGAGAACGCTTAAGTTATGGGAATCGATGCTTCTCAGGAGTGGAGGCATACAGGGACGGTGGGTGAATTTGAATTATTGGATTTGGAATCCTTGGACTCCGGAGCAATGCGCGAAAAGGTCCCAGACATGGGAATGCTATTATGGTTAGTGCGGGCTTTTTGAGACACAGAAAGTCAGACGTACAATTCTGCAAGTTAGTCTAGTTATCCAGGACGGCACCAATAGTCGCGCGTTAGACCACTCAGCGCGTCCAAAAGATGTACTTCTGGTCGCAGCAAAAACACGAACGCGAGTCGGACCCAGGGCCGTAGTAGTGCTTGAAACTCAAGCAGCAACGGCGATTTAGTAAACGACGACTGCCAAAAGTTAGACTTCTGGTAATTCGTTGCCAATCGTCGCGTGTTGGTACACTGAGCGCGGCCAAAAGATACACTTCTGGTCGCGGCAAGAGCACATGTGACCCTGTGACCTGTGACCTGATGCCGGTCATCATGATCTAGATCAAACTTCTCTTCGACCTTGACCACATCTCGATCTGGTGTCCATCGCCACCTCGAGCTGAATTGTTCAAGTTTCTCGTGTGACCATCGCGCGAGAGGCTACCCTTTCTGGCTGTCGCGCGAGCGGCACGCTGCTGGCTGCCGGAGTTCGATCTGGTGTCCATCACTAGCTCGAGCTGAATTGTTCGAGTTTTTCGCGAGTTTCTCGTGTGGCCATCGCGCAAGAGGCTACGTCGAGCCATGTATCTACATTGGACAGATTTCAGTCAACTCATGAATTTTCGTGACACTCTCTTCTCAGATCCAGTAAGTAAGCGCTTTTAAATATTTCATTTTCAAGAAGAGTTTATTCGATCCCAGTATCTACATTGGCCGCGTGGTGAACACCCCGAGGGCCCATCAAGTTTTGGTAGATGAACGCCGCGCATCCGCATATCGTCAGAACCTGCAGAACTATCGATACCTTTTTCCAGCTAATGCCACTGCTTTGAGCCCGTTTCCACACGAAGACTTCTTCGGGTCCATTGTATGCGCGGGTCTGACCCATTCTGTAGAACCTACGGGAAGCTTCTGAAGGGTTTGGCCCGAGCGGGTGTCAAAGACATAGACTGTTCCGTGGTCGCTCCCGGAAACGATGACCGAGCCGTGTTCCCCAAAGCGGACATGATTTTGGAACTGCTGGAGCACCTTGGAACTGGCGGAATGTCCTCCGAGGATGACATCGATGCAGAGACAGCAGTTGCGGGAAAGACGATAATCACCACCGTTCATCTTGTCAAGATATGCCCATGGCGCTCAGAGGAGGTCGCCGAGTATCTGCACTGGATTGACCGCGCCGCAGAGAGCACTGCCGTCAAACCTCTCAATAAGCGGCCACGCGTCCAATCTCAACTCATGTCAGAAACCCCCCCCTCCGCCACGGGTTCCCCGCGATATATACAACCGTAAGTGGCTGGAGGAGGAATTGGCGACATACAGAAACAATGTTGAAGAGGAGTTGGAGATTTCGAAGGAAGCGTTCAAAATGTTGAAGCTAGCAGTGTCGAATTTAGGACTCAAGGATAAGTCGTAGGGGATATACAATCTCTTGGCTTAATTATTTCAACTTGAATATACACGTGCCATTCATGAGTTGATATTGATCCATCAGTGACGATAAACACTAGATCGACGCGAAAGCAGGAGTTGGCCAGAATGTGTCCATTCTGCGGGCACCGGCGGCCAACAGGCGAGAAACTCGAGCTCGAGCTAGCGATTGGCACCAGATCGAGCACCAGCAGTCAGCAAGTATACAATTCAGCTCGAGCCAGCAGTCAGCAAGCGTATAATTCAGCTCGAGCTAGCGATGGACACCAGGTCGAGCAGCCAGCAAGCATAGCCTCTCACACGATGGACACACGAGAGACTTGGACAATTCGGCTCCAGAAAGCGTAGCCTCTCGCGCGATGGACACACGAGCACTTCGGCTCAAGGTGGCGATGGACAACACCTCAAGTCACGGGTCACCGTGAACGCATCAGGTCACAGGTCATAGGGTCACATTGTACCCTTCGGCGCGACCAGAAGTATACTTTTGGCCGCGCTCAGTACGCCAACGCGCCACGATTACCAGAAGTCCAGCTTTTGGTAGTCGTCGTGTCCTGAATCGCCGCCGCTCTTACCCACTCGGTTTCCAACGCTGAAAGAGTCGGGCGGGGTTCAAACAGAAGACTTTTGGCCGCACTCAGTATACCAACGCGCCACTACCAGAAGTCCAGCTTTTGGTAGTCGTCGTGTACCGGATCGCTGTAGCCGCTCTTGCCCACTCGGTGTCCAGCGCTGAGTCGGACAAAGTTCAAACAGAATTCATATAGCAGCATTTACAAGGGTAAGAGGGGTGGCGCACGTACTTGTACTAGCAACTAGATCGAACTCTAGCAGCTCGGCGGTTCTGCTAAACTCTGGCAGCTCAACGGTTCTACGCGATATTTCCTGCTTTTGTGAAAAACACCGCCTCTCTCCGCCCCTCTTCCTGGATCTCGTGCTCCTTTATGATCTCTTGGATCTTCACCATATAGGTGTTCGATAGTGGCGAACCTAGCTGCAGGACACCAGACCATTCAGTGGCCTCGGTGCCTTCGAAATACGTGTCGGGAGGTCTGGACTCGAAGAGTTCACCGCCTGTATTGTTTTTGTGGATGGCATTGAGTGCTTCCTCACTGAAGCGAGGAGCTGTGCGGTCTTTGTTGGGTGGTGTATTGAGGGCATCTGCATACCTCTGGCTCTGCACCGCACGCGCGACACGTCGCTGGGTACGCTGGGCGTTAAGCCTCTGTTGTCTTTCGAGCGCGTCCTGTGGGCCACCACCATACATATCCTCCACCTGGCCCTCCGTCCAGTCGCCATCTTCGACTGTGTTCACGTCATCAATTTCCTCCCAATTTGGTTCCTCGTCATAGAGATCCTCCCTCTGCAGCTTCACAAGCTCAAATGAGTCCATGAATGTTGTCCCTTGTACAATTTCCGTCACACAATCTCTGGTGGACCGCCGGACTCTGAAGCTTTCCCCGGCCCCGGCGATGAGGATGACTTCGTTTTGAATAGCAAACATCCAGGAGGAAAATAGGCAGATGGCCTGCAAATCGGCCTGCTGCATCCCTGCTCGGAGACGCCCACTTTGACTGGCATAGAAACCTTCGATTTTATCGGCATGTTGTGTTGGGCCTGGTTTGAGCTCTGCAATAAGGGGAACCACAAATCCAGACACCCAGAGACAGCGCGGCGACAGTGTGGGATTTTTGGATAGGAAATCGTCGAGGAAATTCCCGAGACTTTTTCCTTCGAGTTCTGCGCCAGATGCTCCCAGCTCCTCCACGTGTCGTGGTTGTACGATGGGCATGACGATCGTGATGTCGACATAAACACCGCGTGCCTCGCTGTTTGGCAGAGTATTGCCTGAGCCGAATGAGGTATCGGGATGAAGAGCCTCCCTCGGACTGACGTATATCGGAAACTGGGGTGCGATGAGGCAGCACCTGAGCTTCCCACCGACTATGAGGGCGGCGATATCGCCTGTCCAGTAGGTGTAATTGTAGTGCTCTAGATGGCGGGGATCGATGGTGGTGGAGTGGCAGACGGCTAGTCCAATGAAGCGATGAAGATTGAGCCGTTGAGAGGTAATGTTGCCCATATTCGATGATGCAATGGTGCAATGGTGACTTGCAGACTTGCTGCAGATCTAGACCCGCTCGCTTGTGATATCGGCCCGGTCAGTGATCACGCGCCACAAATGAACGTGTCACTTGTCACAGCACCACCTCTCACCTCACCTCCTCCTCCATGTCTACGGAAGAATTGTGAGACTGCATTCGTCGCGGTCAATATAGTCTCTCATTACATCTAGATTCCCTCCTCGCAAGCCTGCCACCGACCCTCCACAGCTGCATGGCACGCCGGTCAACGGCCGTCCGACCCCGGCATACGCACTCGCATGGCTCTGCTCTTCTCACCAGCTCTTCCAGAACCTAGGGGGCGGCGAGCTGGGGAAGGTGGATGACCGCAACTACTCAGACATAGTCACAGCGAAGTGGCATGCATGCCCGCCATTTGACCACAAGTGCATACTAGCCTCTTTAACCGTTTCCGCAGATTTGATTATATTAATTAGGTGTGCGGTTGGACCCATACCGTGCCCTGGTATGAACAACAACTTCTACCTCATCGCCATGTTCAACGAACGCAACACTGACCACCTCGAACGAGCCCGCAATCTGGCTGAGGATCCACTTATCCGATCGGCCAGAATCGCGATGGGCGTAGACTTGGAGCCAGTCGTTGACAAGACCCTGCAGTGGATTCGGTGGCCACCTAGGCGTGGTGACGCACGACGGAGTCGCATTACACATAGCGAGAACGAAGTACATTTGTAATGTAATGCAATAACAATATATCGGTGTCACGGTCGACGTACGGGAGAAATAAGGCCAGCCGTTAATAACGCTATTGATTTCTTCGCCAATGCGGTAATGGCCAGTAAGGGGCCCTCGGGTCTGGAGAACGCTCATATGATGAGAATCGACACGCATCTCAGGAACGGGAGGCTTACAGGGACAGTGGGTGACATTGAATCCTTGGATTTAGAATCCTTGGACTCCAGGGCAATGCGCGAAAAGGTCAGAGACATGGGAATGCTATTATGGTTAGTGCGGTCTTTTTGAGATGCATGAAATCAGACGTACAGGTCCACAAGTTAGTCCGGTTAGCCTGGACGGCACCTCCAGTAGATAAACGCGTAGAAAGGCTTGGAACTCGAGCGACGGCAGCGATAGTTAGTTCGGTTAGCCTGGACGGCACCTCCAGTAGATAAACACGTAGAAAGGCTTGGAACTCGAGCGGCGGCAGCGATTCAAGACTGCCAAAGGTGAACTTCTGGAAATCCGTTCAATACACGACAACTGCCAAAAGTTAAACTTCTGGTAATTCGTCGCCAATCGTCGTGCGTTGTTACACTTGGCGCGACCCAAAGATGTACTTCTGGTCTGCCTCTGGTCGCAGTAAGAGCACGAATGTGACCCTGTGACCCGTGACCTGATGGGTTCACCGTTATCGTTATCTACATCAAACTGACCTTGACCACAACCATCTCGATCTGGTGTTCATCGCCACCTCGAGCTGAATCGTTCCAGTTTCTCGCGTGTCCATCGCTTGAAAGACTACACTTGCTGGCTGCCGGTGTTCGATCTGGTGTCCATCGCTAGCTCGAGCTGAATTGTTCGAGTTTCCCCGTCGAATGGACAAATTCTAGTTGACTCCTGCTTCGAGCCCGCTTCCACACCAAGACTTCTTCTGGTCCATCGTATGCGCGGGTCTGAGCTGCAAATATTACAGAGACGCCCCGCACTTCACAACATCTCGATCTGGTGTTTATCGCTAGCTCGAGCTGAACAGTTTCTTGGGTCCCCAGTGACCGCGCATGCGCAAGAGACCGTTTCGCAGGTGCACTCGGCAAGAGAGTCGCAGCTCCAGCCACTCGCCACCGCTTCCTTCTGCTTTCGCGTCGATCCGATGTTTATCGTTGGATGGATGAATTTTGGTCAACTCATGAATGGCGCGTTTAAATTCCAAGAAGTATATTCGAGTTGAAATAACTAAGCCAAGAAATCGTATATCTGCTACGAGCTGAAATAACTAAGCCAAGAAATTGTATATCCACTACGACTGGTCTTTGAGCCCCAAGTTCGACACTGCTAGCTTCAACATTTTGAATGCTTCCTTCGAAATCTCCAACTCCTCTTCGACGTCGCTTCCAAATGTCGCCAATTCGTCCTCCAGCCACTTACCGTTGTATATCTCACGGGGAACTCGCGGCGGAGGGGGGGTTTCTGACGTGAGTTGAGATTAGACGCGTGGCCGCTTGTTGAGAGGTTTGACGGCAGTACTCTCTGCAGCGCGGTCGATCCAGTGCAGATACTTGGTGACCTCCTCCGAGCGCCACGGGCATATCTTAACAAGATGAACAGTGGTGATCATCGTCTTCCCCGCAACCGCTGTCTCTGCATCAATGTCATCTTCAGACAACATTCCGCCAGTCCCAAGGTGCTCCAGCAGTTCCAAAATCCACTGCCAATTTTTGGCGGTTTCTTGGCTCTTCTTTGCAGTTTCGATGCGCATGATTTTCTTCACGACACGGATTCTCCCCTCCAGTTTCTGTAACTGGGTTAGCCCGCATCTATTCGATACGCATGGACACACTCACCTGAGTCTTGCGGGAGAGACTCAAGACTCGGGTCGCCCGTTGTGCTTCATACGCCTCTGCGCGCATGCGAGCCTGTTCGGCGGTTTCTCCCATGTGGGGCTGATGCTGTTTCCACGCCCGTTGTGCGTCTTTGAGGAGGCCGTGGATCAACGCTTCAAGATAGTCCCCTGAAACATCAGGAAGACCGCACTTGTTTTCCGTAGCTGCACGCATCTTCAGTGCCTTCTCTACCATCGCATCGATGATGCGCTGATTGTAGAAGGCTGCCGCATAGCCCTTCCCGAAGTAGAAGGGACTCGTGGCATCTACTTCGAGATGCCCCTCATTGGCCTGTTTTACGATCTCATCCGAGGCTGCCCGGTAATCCACGAAATCTTTTGCTCGATTCAGGCGAACGGACATTCGCCACACCTCTCGGATTAACTCCTGAAGCAAACTCAGCATGTTGCGGCAGAAACGTGCCGAATTGACGAACCTTCCACTTCAGGTCTTCTTCATCGGTCAATAACCCCTGCTGCTGCTGCCGTGCCATCTTGACCAACGTCATCTTCGAAGTTCTTGTTTGCCTTCTGCGCATGGTGACGCCGAAATTTTTAGCGCCCATACTGGCCAAAATGGTCTGTACCATCCCTTCAACCCGCTGAGAGACTCTTGGATCATCCCAGTCAATGGACTCGAATGGCCTTTGAGGATTAGGCGCGCCGTTGGCTGGACTTCGATCGGGCGCGCTGTTGGCCGGGGTTGGTATGCCCATATTGTCGTCAACCTGTTCTTGAACGGCAACGAGGGTCGGGATACGCGTGCCCCCCATCCGCAGCATTACTTCGACCAATCGCTGCTCTCGAGTCGGTTCCTCGATGAAATGTGGTACCAGCGCTGGAGAAGCTTGAGGGAAGCCTGGCCCCACACGCTGAGGCGCAGACACCACGAAACTGGTCTGCGAAATGAAGGCCGCCAGCTTGTTGTCATATTCGGCCTTGCAAATTCGTCAAGCTCGCGGCATTCTCTAGAAGAGAAATCCTACCTTCTGTTTCTCGAGCTCTTGCTGTTTCGTGGCCTCGCGCTCTTTTGCTGCGGCTTCAGCCTCCTTCGCTTCATGCTACGAATTGTAAATCACCCCTTTGTCTCTGGGTTGCAAGAGCTGGACTCACGACAGCTGCCTCCATTGTCTGTAGCTTGAGTTGTTCGCTTTGGTGGACTAGTGTCATGCCCGTTTGGAACATTCCTTCCCAGTGCTTGCTGATGGAGTCCTCCAACTCTATGGCCTGCGCAAGTATGGTATCACAACGCGGAAGCGGGGGTTTCAAACAAGATTACCTGATGTGCCATCTGGTGCCCCATCTCTTCCCGATCTGCCACTAACTGCGCATTTTCACGCTGCAACTGCTCGATCGTGTCTTGCAGGGTTTGAGAATTTCGTTGTACCTCTTGCACCTTGGCTACCGCGTTTCGACTCTTGTCAATTGCCTGCAGCGATACAATATATCAAGGATCTGGCAAAATGAGGCAAGTTTACATTGTCGAAACGGGTTCTGGACGGGCTTGGTCCGACAACTCTCTTCGCCGCGGGTTCTTGCTATAAGGTCTCCTGTTACTTTTCGAAATTGCGACTTATTAATCCCAAACACTGACCCCGGACGGACGGCGTGCAAGATCAACTGTAGTAGCCGCGTTGGCCATCTCTGTGTCTTCGGACGACATGTGAAGCCGAGAGTAGGATGACCAGCGATGAGCACCTCATAAAGTTGGGCAGATCAAACAGGATTGCGAGCAGAGGAGGATATTGCGGGGCGATGAACACCTCCAAAAAGCTGGGTGGGTGAAGCAAGAGGGCGAGTGCAGTCTCATATATTGTATTCCGGTTATTGTCTTCTGATTATTCCCTTTAGGAACTTATGCTCTTTTGTTCCCCTTGAGAAACCTCGTGGGTATTCTCCATACGAAACTCGTAGGACGTTGCTCTCGTTTCCATCCTCGTTGCTACTTACTCCCGTTTCGCCCTTCTTAAACTTCATTTCATAGGTGTATTTTTTTCGTAAGTGGTAATACAAGAAATTGATAATTATTTACGGCGAGAAAACGGGAAGTAGCAAGGTATATGATACAAGGTAAGCAGGGAGTGAGGTCAAACTGGGAAAGGAGGGTTGCCCTCGAGAGTGAGCTCAAGGACTGGGGGCAAACATATCCGCTTTTTGCTTTGAAAATCTTTCATGCGCTGCAGCGCTCTGATGCAATGATCGATGCATAAGAAAAACAAGCTTAACATCTAGAAAACACTCACTCGTTGAAGATGTAGTTGGCGGCGGGCCTATCTGTGGATCTCACATTGACGACTTTGTTGCCGTCGCGAGCGGTGAGACGCATGATAACGATATCACCCACAATAGCGTCGGAGTACTTGTTGGGAAGGAGGGCGATACCGCGCTTCAGGAAAATCCGGAAACTCGCGACCTTTTGACCATGTTCGAGGGTCACATCGAAATCGTGTATCCAGGGCTGGCGATCAGCGTCCCGGTGGCATACATTTTCGACCACAGGATAACGCAACGCATCTGCGCGAGAATTTTGGAAGATAGTGGATACTGTGGTCCAACGAGCAGTGGGGCGAGAGGTAGAGTAGTGCAAAACCCGGAGCGGTTTGCGGTAAGACTGCAAATGTGTCATTGATAATCAAATGAGCGGGCAGGTATCATTGGTGTTCTGACTTTGGAGGTTTCGTCAAAAGATTTTCGGTTGTTGACCATGGCGATGAGTGAGGATGCGATGGAGTCGCTTGAAGTTCACGGTGACAATTTCCCAGAATAAAAAGCGGGGGTTCGGGACTGTGGCGGGAGAGTGCTTGGGAAGAATCCGTAACGTCGGGAAAAGTTCCTTGCTGCCTCGGAGTCTGTGATGGTCCCCGCACGCAGGGTCGTCTTCAAGAGACAATGAAATACCCATGGCGACGCGAGTACCGATGGGGCGATGGGCTTCCATGGGGGAACATCCCATAGCAGAACAAAAGGCATGGTTGACCCGAATAACGTCTAACAGTTTGTGTCTTCTAGACAAAAGAGCGCGTCTGCGTGTTCGGGGAGCACGAGTGCCAACCGAGTGAGCGCCGATTTTCTGTGTCAAACAACCCAAAAACAAAAACAAAAGGCATCGGTCACCGAGCGACCCGCCAAGTGCGACCCACCGAGCTTCTCGTGCTTCTGTGGCGGAAAAAACTGGGAACAACTCATAGCAGAACAAAAAAGACAAAGAGCGCGTCGGCGTGTTCGGTGAGCACGAGTACCAACCGAATGTTTCTGTGGCGAACAACCCAAAAACAAGCGACCCGACGAGCTTCTCGTGCCTCTGTGGCGGAAAAAACTGGGGACAACTCATAGCAGAACAAAAAAAGACAAAGGCGACCTGCCGAGCTTCTTGTGCTTCTGTGGCGGAAAAAACTGAGAACAACTCATAGCAGAACAAAAAAGACAAAGAGTGCGTCGGCATGTTCGGTGAGCGCGAGTACCAACCGAATGTTTCTGTGGCGAGCAACCCAAAAACAAGCAGAGCTTCTCGTGCTTCTGTGGCGGAAAAGACTGGGAACACCTCAAAGACAAAGAGCGCGTCGGCGTGTTCGGCTGTTTTTGGGTTGTTCACCACAGAAACACTGCCACAGAAACAGTGTTTCTGTGGCGAACAACCCAAAAACAAAAACAAAAGGTTCACCCCCCGCCGAGCGACCCGCCAAGCGCGACCCGCTGAATCTGCCGAGCTTCTCGTGCTTCTGTAGCGCAAAAGCTGGGAACGAATCATGTTTATCAGTCACGACCCGCCCGGCGACCCGCCAAGCATGACCCGCCGAACTTCTCGTGTTTCTGTGGGGAAAAAAGCTGGGAACAAATCGATCGGTCACGACACGCCGAGCGACCCGCTGAACTTCTCGTGGAAAAAAAAAAAACCTAATACCAGGAACAAATCGTGTTTATCAGGTACGCCGAAAACGATAAAGATTCCAATATGAGTACAATGAAGAAACCCTAAGCCCGCTCTTCGAACGTAACATGTGGAGCTGCGTTAGCTAACTTAGAAGATTCACGAGTGCGCTTTTGGCCTCTTCGGTCACTGGTCGTAGTCGTCGTAGTGGATTTGACTCGACCTAAGTCCAGAGTCAGCGTGTAAAGGTGGAATGACAGTAGACATACGACTTGGGCCGCCGCCAGGTGCGATGCTCTTGAGGGTTGCTATAGCCTCAGCCGAAGCTCTCTTGTTCGCACGATTCGTGTTGTTGTGCAGTTTCATCTGCAGGCAGAAAGCGACTGGCCAGCATTCGGGACATTCTTTCAGGAAAGGGTAATCAATCGTCAACTACGAACACCCGGTGCCGTGGTCCCAATGCAAAATATACCGACCCGGTTCCATATGCCCAATGCAAAATATGGCGAACTTCGTCGGGCGTGCGAATGTATCCCAAAGCAGTTCTGGGCGGCTTCGCGGCATCCCTCGCTTGGCGTGGCCCAGCATGGGGGGCTCGTTCGCCGGCCCCAGCAGCCTCGGCTCATTGGCGGAGCTTGAAATCCCCTCGCGGGACATCCCGTGCGCACACAAACGCGGCCGAATTGCTTGTTTCAGCCATCCCCAGTAAACAAAAGCAAAAGTGATAAGTTAGGGGTACATCTACTCGTCGTCCTCGACCTCCTCCTCCTCTCCCAGTAACCCCTCTTCATCCTCCCCCTCGAGACCACCCTCCCCGTCGCTCTCCGCGTCTACCCACTCATCATCGTTGTCGTCGTCGGCTTCATCGTCGTTGCCATCAATTGGCTCGGGCATGGGCTCGGGCACCGCTGCCACGTCCTCCACGGCATGCAGGGGGGCCCACAGCTCCTCGAAACGGTCTGATATCCTGCGAAGAAGCTCCGCCTGTCGGAAGGTGTATGCGCGGGCGCCCTCAGCGTGATCCCCCTCGAATTCGTCCACGGTGCTTCTTTCCACCCACCAGCCCGCCTTCCACCGCAGCGTAACCGGCACGCGCCGCATTTCCTCCCTCAAGAGCTCGACCTCCTCTGTCCATCGCCGGGTTCTCGCCCATGCCTTGGCCCACTCTGCGCGTAGACCTATAATAAATTAATAAATCAATACACCTAAAAAAACCGTTTGAAAAAATTGCCATACCAGCTAGAATTGCCTGATTAGTTCCTTCTGCAGACGTGTCAACCCCCATCCATATCCACGACACGGTCCGTCGCCCCTCGCTTGCATGGCCCGTCCCCCGCTGGCCCTCCTGTACCCCCTCCCTTCGTTCCTCCTCTGTCGCCGCCTTTCCGACCGGTCGCTTCTTCCCATGCGCTTTCCGTTTGCTCACCAGCGCTCCGTCCTCCGCGGCCTCCATACACCGTAAATCCTTCTTCGGATTGAGACAATGCCAGCGCACCTCCTCATCCCCCACCAATCTCCGCTTCGCCTCCCACGCGGTGACATATTTCTCGGCCTGCAACCGCAGCCTCTCATCGTTACGATCCAGCAGACCCCGAGTCTGCGTCGTAGCCCCCTGGTGCCGGACTTGCGATCCCTTGTACGTGTGGAAGCGCGACTTGATGTGCAGAATGTTGCGGATCTCATCGAGCGCGCTGCGGCATTGCACATCCCGCAGGTGTGTCTTGATGGCGACGACCCCTTTGTTGCAGCCATTTGCGCGCTGCTCCGCCGTGAGCGCCGAAGGCAGGAAGAGTGGCACGTTCTCGACGCGCGCTGCCTCCTCCTCTTTCTCTGTGGTGGGGACCGGACGCTCTGCCAGCGCCTGCAGAGCGGCGGGCGAATACGCTATTTGCAGCGCGCGGAAGCGGGCGATGTATCTGCTTAGTTTTGTGCGTCGCTCTACCAGGTGGGCTGTCTGTTTCGTCGTCTGGTTCTTGTGCGTTTCCACCTCGATTCGTACACGCCGTCTACCAAGATTGCGCTTAGTACCACACTCAATAGATCAGGTAGGGAGCGACATACTGTTGCTCCTCCAGATCCAGTCCCGCCAAAATAAACCCGCTGGGTGTCACGTTGTGGATTGCAGGGACACCCGCCTCCGCCTCCGCAGCCTCTGCCTTCGAGTAGACCAACCGCATGTCATTTTCGTTCTCACCTTGTACCCGATGTCACGATCGTGCGGTAACGATCAAATCTTGACTCACCTGTCTTTGGGATCGCGTACGGGTTCGGCTTGCTCGAGTCGGCCTCAAACGCCTCCACAGCTGCTTTCCACCCCGCCACATGCTGGATTTGGTTGGCGGTGAATGCCTCGAAGGAGTCCTACTGCTTGCTGCGCTCCGCGACCGCAGCGAGGAATCGCTTTTTGATCAGCGCGCCAAGGCCGATCAACTTCTGCCAATTCCAGTGGCTCCAGTGGTCGTCAAGGGTGTCGTGGCGCGCTCCCGGTCCCATTTCCCTTGTGCTCGTCGCCACCGGACCAATATTGGCCCAAGGGCGCTCAATACCCTCGCCGTCTGTGCGCGCAGATCCCGGGGTGTAGTTGAGGGAGAAATACAGCTGGCAGAGCAGCTTGTGGCCGTAGATGTGTAACTTGGGGATAACAAAGCGGCATATCTTGAGGACGAGATCAAGACGAATGGACGGCGGGAGTTTCAGCAGCCGCTCCTGGAGGTGTTTTGACCATTGACAGCAGATGTCGTAGGATATGAATTTAAATAGGCCGGGGTGGTGATGACGCAGGAGGGAGGCGAAAATGTAATCCATATTCGCATATCTGACAAGCATTATTAGCGCGCTCAAAGATATCGTTATCAAAAGAAAACATACCGCTCGCCTTTCTGTAAGTCGGCCGCTCCGCTCTTCTGCACGAACTCGTGCCTCGCGCATACTCCTAATCCCACACCCGTACTCCCATAACCGCGCGAGAACTTGGTATTTGCGTAATCAAGTGCCGCCAAACCGCTGCAGGTACTCATCTGCACGATACGTGAGTGCTTCATCTCGATACCCATAAGGCATACACACCTCCTTCTGATCGGTTACGGTCTTTAAAAAAGAACGGAACGGACCGTCTTCTGTGAAGTAAGCCCACCCAGTCCCGAGACCGGGGTCCTTCTTCTCGCTTGAGACCAGACACCGCTTCAAACGGAAGCAAGCGTCGATAGCGATGTATAAAATATATAGAAACCTTCACCGTTCATGTCAGACCACTTTTTCTTGGTAAATTTGCATGGTACTCACCGTCTCATCCCAGTCGCCGACGCCCAATCCTCGGGCAGATTAATCCCAGGTTTAGGGCAAGCTGGACACTCGACCACCAGCTCGCCGGGTCGCGTCTCTGCCACCTTGCGCTTCCCGTCGTTCCCACGACCAGCGCGTTTGAGCATCACGATATGCCGCCACTCCCGCATTATACGCATAAAAGATTTGTACCGGTCCTGAACTGAGTGAGCGTCATAATATTTCAGGTATAAAATCCCACACCTTCAACTTCTCTAGCCCCGAGTTATCCGTTAACTTCTCGAGCCCCGAATAATAGTCGTAAGTCGTGACTTTTCCTTGCAATGTCATGATGTGGAAAGTCTCGAGGAGTCGGAACGTCGCGCATGTTTGTGGTTCGAGGTTCGTCGCTGGGAACCATGAACGGCGAAGCACCTGTTCGCGTCGCTCCCCGGCCGCGTGAGCGTTGGCACAGCCGCAATAATCGACGGCGACAGGATGGATCCCATTGGAATGAATGACGTGGAAATCTTGGTGCGCAGGCTGGGGATTGTCGCATATCTCGAAGCGAGTATGTCCCAGTTGGACCCGAAGCCCCATTTTCTTCAAGGTTATGCGTTCGAAAAAGCGCCCGTTCCATTCCTGACTCCGGATTTCAGGAATTAGCTCGAATTCACCACCAGTACATTTTACACACCTCGATGCGGTCCAGTGGGTGATTCCGGTGTTCTTTCAGACAACAGTCCTCGCAAAGAAGATCTGGATAGAAACAATCCATACACCTGAATGCAGGATTGGGAGCTTGCGTTTTGGCGGGGCAGGCAGGACACCATTCACGCGCGACACAGCCCTTTCCTTCGAGTCGCAAGAATTCCGCCAAGTAGGAGTCGACGCAGGGGACAAACTGTTGTAGCGTCGCATCCTATTATCTTTTAATATTGCTTCGACCTGAGATGCAGCGTGAAACTCACCGAGGACAGGTAGCGCTTAGCCCGAGCCTTCTTGGGGACTTCTGACGCAGGCACAGGCGGACGTGTGGCTAGATCCTCGAAGGTATATTCAAATTCATCCCCGACATCGGCAAAGTATACTGTCGTCCGTTGGCGCTTCATGGGAGAGGGCAAATCCAGATGGTAGCTTTTCTCGTGAGTTCGTCGTGTGTCGGCAGAAATAGACTGCGAAGTAAAAGAGGGCCCGCCCTCGCCGAAGACATCCTCCAGGGTGTACTCGAGCAGTTCCGTGGGAGCTGCACGTTTCTTACTCTTCTTGCCGGCACTGGTCATAAATAGATAAAGTCGGCACTTGGTCCGCACACCAATTAGGAAACTCACTCAGGTCACTCAGTCACATTCCAATGATCGCAAAAGCACAATACATTTCGTGCGCAGAATACAGGAAAGTAGGTATCGCGTATTATACTTATGGAAAAAAACAAACAAACTGGGAGCTGTACTCAGTCCTGGCCGTGTCCGCCGTCGCTTTGATAATAACGCCATTTGTCCCCATACAACAGGCGGGCATTGACTTCAGACTCCAGTGACACCGTGGTACGAGACACATCCGACTTGTCCGACTTGTGCTCCGACTCTGGTCCCGCATCATCCCTCAGATCCCCCAGGGTCTAGTTTACGCGACGAGACAGGAATAGATTTCCGCGACCGAAACAAGTTTTACACGTTCAACAAGTGAAGGCTCAAGTACAAAACATGTAAGAAGGTTCTAACCCAGCACTTCTCGATAACGGTGTCCCGTTCCGTCTCCTCCGATGTCCTATTCCAGCGTTGTGTGATCTCGATGCCGCGGAGCTCCACCCAATCGTGGTATTCCTCCAAGAGCAAGTACTCGGCTTCCAATCTATCAAGTCATCAGTCAATGATTGTACCATGCCTTGCTGTGTCCACGAACCTACGCCAAACCCAACTTTCCACCCCCTCGCCATCGATTTGGTTGCAAAGCTTGAGGCCATGGCGGTATTGGCAACTATTCTGTGGGTCAGACGACGCCTTCCGCACGCGCAAATTTAAAATCATGTTACCAGGTATCATATGATATGGCGTTCAGCGGCGGAAGTTCCCGCTGCCAAGGAGGAAACGCGTAGTCGATGGGATACAAGCGCTCACCTCTCTGGAGGTCTCTGCAAGATACTCTCAGCGTGCCATCGCAGGGGTTAACAGAGACACAGAACCGGGTGAGCTCATGGAAGCAGAACGAGGAGCACATTGGAGAAGATGAATTCGGTTAAAAGGAACCCGGTTAACACGAGAGCACATGGTTGTTGAGCGTACGGCTAAACTCTAGTAATTAATCGCGTGGTCGTCTCCACCGTTGGTGGTTTGCTCCGCGTCGTCGCCGTTGTCGTCGTCCTCACGCAGGACTTCTCGCACGGCCTCCCAAGCGCGATCTGAGGCCCTGGCATCGATGCGAGCATACCTGCCCCGTCGTTTCAACAACAAGGTAGCACTGTAACAGGCAAGCTTAGTTTAGGTGATAGTTGGGATGGACAGGGAGGGTATGCGCACTGGTGGTCTGCCTTGGCTTTGGCTGCGAGCTGGCGACGCAGGCGCGCATCTGCCGCCAGCCTATTACTATGCCTGGCATATTAACGATTTCCGTGAATGAAAACGTTTGAATCGAATAAAAGTGTCACACACCTGAGACGGTAATTCTTATCTGCGGCGTGTCTTGCTTCACGGCGCACCGCCTGTTCTTCCGGCGACATAGTGGCTTCCTGCGCTCGCAGCCTGGCCATCCGAGCACGAGTCTTTGCATTCCGTTCCTCGCGATTGCGGTCGTCGTAACGTCGAGAGTTGGCATTCTGTCGCTCGCGGCGTTCTTCTGCATCCAATGCGCGGGCCCGGCGGTCTCGGCCATGAAATGAGGTCAAGGTGAGTAGAGATGGAGAGATCAATGTTCCGGCATTAGCCGAGGACCGTCAAAAAAGGCCGTTCAACTGTTCTTTTCGATTACCGTTGCCTGAGTATTCCTCTGGCTACACTGGCCCTTTGGTGAATTAGATTTGGGAATTTTCTGGATTTTTGGATGTGTCTTTCATTCAATGTTAAATTTTGAAGTTTTGAAGTCGAGAAAACCAGCTCATCTGTTCACCTTCTCTAACAGAAACACTCTCCACCGTCCGTGAAACAGGTTCGTCCCGTCCATTTTCGCGATTCTGGTTAAATTTGCAGTATCATGTCAACAGATTGCTCTTGAATTTTCTTGCGATTTCATACTGTCTCCACGACACGCTACCCACCGCTCAACACCCGACACGAGTGCACGACCGATCTCTCGACGCGAGTGCACGACTATATAACCAATTACGCTTTACCACACGGAGCCGCTGTCCGGAAACCTTGGAGCAGAAAGAACCATAATCCTTTGTTAAATGTGAATTTCCACTATTTTTTGCAAGCAGGACACGCGTAACGTATGCAACTTTCTAGTGTCTGAGTCCGTCGTGAGTGCGCGACAGCGTTCTTTGCCGAAATGACAATCAAGTCCATCCGACGCTTACCAAGATCCCAGATCCCTCTCTTCCAGTCAATCATCTCGCCCGTATGAGTAGCAAATGCAAGCCCGGGTTCGAGATCGTCCATTCGGGCACCTGGTGGAAGGATTTTCACGCCGCGCGGCGCGAACGTCAAGCTCGCGCTGCCAACGGGTTCTCCCCCAACGCGCCCAACTCGCTCACCGGAACCACGTACACGTTTGTGCCTGGGCAAGATGCACCTATCGTAACTGTAGCGGGGGCACCTGTGCGCCCGGTGAGGAAGTCCGCCCCCTCGGTCAGTGCCGCAAAAATCGCCAAAATGAAGTGTGCATATGTCGCTGCCAGTGGCAGCAACACCATCCTCACGACTCGCACCCGGCAGGAGAAACAGGTCCTCGAGCGGACTGGCCAGCCACGATAGCACTCCCCGACCGCGCGATAACAGCTCCACCGATCCCCACGAGAGTATGAGGCCGTTTATTGAGGAAGGAACCGGGTACGAAGTCCACACTTTTTCATTTGGGTCGTAGCGACTAACGGCAGCGGCAGGGGCATATTCGCATGGCGCGAGCCGGCTATCTTGGAGATGTGCAGAATTTTGTCGCCCAGACAGACGAGGAGATACTCGCATACTTGAAAATGTTGCGTGGGAGGGAACTACTCGCTGCGTCACGCGAACAAAGTACCCAGCTGGCACAGGAGTGCAGACAGAAGGCCATTGCCGCCGCGCTACCCGTGCGCAGGATACCTCGTCCCTAATGGGCGCTGCCGTCAATGCTTCATGTTGGGTGGAATTCACGGGCCGCTTTTTTTTTTCATTCGTCTATGCGCTCAACTTGTAATTTGGCTGAATTAAATACCGCGTCTCTGATATTCTGGACGATACTCGATTCAATTTTTTTTTGAAGGGGAAATAAGATTGTATTTTCGGGTATGCTACTGTACAGAAACTGGAAGGGGTAAGAGGCTGCCGGTCAGAGGAGATTTGCGCGCTCCACTATCAACATGGCGCGGGGCCTCCATCTCGCGTGGTCTGCGCATCACCGCATCTGGTGGACACTCGGTAAACGAACTGCCATCGCGCGTCAAGCCTACAAAGTTTCAGCACCCGAAAGCTGCAGTCCAATGAAAAAGGACAAACATTACAGAAAGAAAGAAATGCGAACCAATACGGAGGGCGCGGCGCTGCTCAAGGAACAACCAGTCACATTCCTGTAGACTGTGGATATTCATCCGAAGATCTGATCAATCTTAGCATGGTGATGACGCAGTGGTGATCGATAAATACATAATGTTCTGAATAGAGAGTAGCTTATTCATATTAGTATATACCAAGCTCGCCGACAAAGAGCTCAAGCACGCACCACTGGTTCGAGACGGCCGCTGGGAAACCCATGGTAGGCGCGGTCATCAGATGCGGTGGCTCAGCTGATTATTTTTCTAGCCGTACTCCCTTGGCAATACGCCAGAGCCGGTGTCTTTACCCGCCGCATGAGGTGACCTGTCGGGTGCTATCGTCAACGATACAGCGCGATGTGGGACCGATAATAGCGTACCAAGTGGCCAATGCTCTAATAACTTTACCCTAGGGGTCGTTTATATATTCAAAATTAGCGTAGAAAAAAAAAACAGGTAGGATACACACGATTTCGGAAACGCCCAGTGCAATGGACTTGGCGAAGTTGGCGGGACACGGAGTCCGACTGGTGGCATGATGGTGGGAATGATTGTTTGACAGTAACATTGTCGCCCAAACATTCATTGATCCAGCTCGTCTCTCAATATCGTGTCTAAAATGTCAAAAGGAAAACTGCTCACCGGCGCACGCGCTCCGCGTAGGGAACCGCACAAAGGATCCCTCGGAACCCAAGAAGAAGAGAGGAAACCCGGGGAATTTTACGGGCGAGCGACTCGCGTTCTTGGTCGCCGCCGAGGCTGGCTACATGGCTGCTTCCACCAAGGGCCGGGGTCACATCCAGCCATTTGTCGACGCGTTCATGGCCAGTTTCTGGAAGAAATTCGCGTGGTATGAAGGACGAGACGTGGAGGGGCGCCCTTTGCCTCCATCAGCGATGGCCCAGCTTGAGCTCGACAAAACTGTTGGTACTTGAGCCGAAGACCGACGGTTTAGAGGGATGACGGCGCTGGGGTTTCGCAGCCTCAAGCCGCAGAGTCCGTGGGCGGTTCGTCTGTCGCGCCACAAACCGCCGAGACTGAGGGTGGCGGATCGACTGCCGACGCGTCAGAGGGAAAGGCGGGACATGTCTGACCCGGAGGGAAATGACGACCCGCTCTGGAAGAAGACAGGAGGCGTCAATCCCGCGCTGAAAGGCGCAATTCAAGTTGACATTACCGAGGTAAGCTGACGTGTGGCGGGAATATTATACTTGGTGCTAACACGTGAATTAGAAAGTTAAACACTGGTTTTCAAATCACAAGACGTCTGCGAATCGAACCAACAACCAGATGTACAAGGGCTGGCTCGAGGGCTTCGCCGCCCGTTAAATCCCCCGAAGAAAACTTGCACTCCATAAGTTTTACATGCAACCGGATGATTTCAAGGACGCAGTGCAGGAGGCGTTTGATGAGAGATGGCTGAGGGCTGGCTTGGAGAAGAAGGAGGCGTTGAAACTTTCGGTGCAAGATTGCGCAGGAGTTGTTGGACGCCGAGGACCCTGAGATTCGCTCGGAGCTTGTAGAACAGCAGAATGCGGAACACGAGGAGGCGTTGAAGGAGTACCATGAGCGCGCGGACGTGATCGCCAACCCCGATGCTGGTGACGAGGAGGATCGTCACCAGTGAGTATTCATCTGTAACGACGACACCTAGCTTTACTAAAAATATTTGCAGTGCACGAGTAAATCTAGCTCCAGTCGTCCAGCCATTCCTCGACGGTGTGTAGCGAAATTAACCGGCTTTCATATTACCTTCCTCGCGGGCGCGCCGCCGCCGCCGGGCTCAACTAAGTTTTCGCTGACAACGTAAGTAATGGTCGATTTCATTGAGTATTGGTATTAATTCAAATGACAGATTACATTCCGGGCGGACATACGTCGAGGGAGGGGGCGTGGGCTTGAAATTTGACGAGTTGGGATTTGGACGGTTTCAGAGGCTGGTGATGGGCCACTTTATGAAATTCTGCTCGAGACGACGCCGGGTTAGTTGGATGGGAAATGCTGAGTCATATGCACTTACTGATTTCGATCACCTAGAAACAGGAACAGGAGCGGCAGGCCCGAGCACTACAGCGGCGACGACAACAGCGCCAGCGCCAACTGCAGCAGCGAGTGATCCCGCTGCCGCTGTGCTCGACTGCGAGGATGGCGCAGCGGGTGCCTCTACGTCCGATGCCGAGGACTACGCCGGTGATGAAGTCCGCGAGGGGACACGGCAGAAGAAAGGCCGTAAAGGGAAAGGGAAGGCGAAGGAGAAAGAGACAGGGCGCGAGAGGAGCCACACGCGGAGCGAGACACCGTCGCCCACGGTATCTCGCGGCTCCTCAGTGTCCCGCTCCCCCTCCCCCATCGTACCGGACCTGCCGGAAACCCCAAAACTTGCCGCAGGCCGCGCGCTGCCCGAAAACGTCGAAACCTACATCAACGCGCAGGCGACGCAGAAGCGCCGGAGGCTGATGGAGCGGCTCTCGACATGGAACGACAACACATATGCGCGGGAACTCACCATCATCGGCAACGAGGCCCTCTTCAGCTCCCTCGGCCTGGTCGGCGCAATCAACGACATTGTCGTGAACGGGACTGCTGAAAAGGGACCACCGAAGCCAACACGAAGCCGCCCCGCAGTTGATGATGCCGCCCCGCGCCGCTCGAGTCATCTAGCAGGACCCGTCGAATCAGCAGGAGAAGCGCGGATCGGCCTGCCAGAGATTGACGCCGACGGCGACATCATCCTGCCGAACGTAGACGCGGGCGGTGGGGGCAACAACGGCGGGGGCAAACAACGGCGGGGGCGAGCAAGGAGGGGCAGAGAAGGAAGGGGGAGTCAGTGGTGGGGGCGAAAAAGAAGGTTGTGGGGGCGAGGAGGGCAGAGAGGAGGGGGAAGGCCAAGAGCAGAACAGGGACGAGGAAGGCCGAGAGGAGGTGAGGGGCGAAAAGGTGAAGGGAGGAGAAGCCGAGGGAAACGAGGGTGCTGGGGGTGGTGAGGACTCTGGGGAGCACGAGTATAGGAGAGAGCGGAGGTGGAGATGGGACAAGACAGGATGGCCCGCGTGGATGAGGGACGGGTATGCGTTGTTGTGGGCGTGCGAGGGTGGCCGAGAGTGGGATGAGGCCGTGGTTAAATGGACGGAGCTCGAGAGGGCGTACGGAATGGTCAATTCAGTAAGTGATATGGATCTAGATCTATTGAATCCGGGCTGACACGCAAATAGACGACGCCGCTGCCAAAGCGTGGTAGACCCGAAGCAATTGACAAGTGGGTCAAGGGAGGTCGCTCCGCGAAGGCGCCGGAAATCGTCCTCGGACAAGCACAGCAAGACGTGGTGGAGCTGGTGGACAGGCATGGCACCCTCCTGGCGCAAGCTTGACGACAACGGGTGCCCCGTTATTGGGAAGAGTGGGCCATGGGAAGATGTGGTAAAGCCCGGCGGTAATGGTTTGCTAACGGCATGTTATGTTTTGGTC
>JARKIC010001732.1:0-98905 GCA_029378375.1 Mycena olivaceomarginata
GCAGTGGCAGCAGAACAAAACGAGTGCCGCTTTGCCGCCATCAAATTGCCAAACTGGGTGCTTACGTTTGAGGCGGAAAGTCAAAAGTGGCCGGTGGTACCTGTGGTAGGTGGCCGGCTGGAAATCTGCTAAGTCATGTCGGTCAAGCCAGCGGTGGTAGCTGTGGTAGGTGGGAAGGCTACAAATTTTACTGACTACCGAAAACACATGAGTGGTATCAGTGGTGATTTGGGCGAGTCACAAAATTTACTGACTCTCCAAAATCCAGTCTGGTACGTGTGGTAGCCACGGAGGGTCACAAAGCTAACTGACTCCCGAAATCGAGGCAGTGGTACGTGTGGTAGTTTGGACGGGTCACAAAACTTTGTGACCATGGAAAGTGTATTGCGTGGTCCTTACTGTAGACTTTCGACCAAAGGTTCAGTGACAGGTGACACCCACCTTTTTTTGATGTGTGCAAAAATCGCCTTAATTCAAAAGAAAATTTTTGGTCTTCTCGGAAGAGAAAAAATCTAAAAATAGTGAACCTTTGGTCGAAAGTCTACAGTACCTTGGTCACAACGATCACTGACCATTGTACTGGGTAGTAACAAAAGTCACAAATCATTATACACTTGCTTCAACACGTATTGTCATAAACCAAATACCTTGTCGTACCCGTGGTACACTAGAGTATCACACTTGTTACTGACTACTTTAGACACCTCTGTTAGATGCAATCTAATGGTATTTGAAGGGTCAAAAATCAAAATTTCTCCAAGTCCCCCCTCCAAAAAAGTCTGTGATAGGCAGCAGTAACAATGGTATATCAGTGGTAGGGAAACTGGCCAAGAGCCCTACTAATTGGAGGGACTTTATGCCCACAAGGTTATGTCTAATTGGCAGGGTACCATGGTATTATCAGGTGTGCCGAAGCTGAATACTAAGCTCTTACCGCCGCGACACGACAGCAATCTGGCTCAGATATTTATTTGAGCCCTTCCATTCAATTTTCCTCGCCAAGATTCGACGTTGATTTACTCGGACAACCAATCGGCCACATCTATTGCATACGATCCACAACACCATGCATGATCGAAACATTTTTGCATCGAGAGCCATTTCATCCGAGAATGCGTTGAACTCGGTATTGTCAACGTTGAATATTGTCTAACTAATGATATGGTTGCAGACATTTTCACCGAGGCTTTGTCCCGCATGAAGCCAGACTATAATTCAACCAGAAAATGAACACTAATTCCACTTCTGCAGAAAATATGCGCACATCCACAAAATTCAGACAACGTGATTCGCTGGAGGTTAATTTCCTTGCACACCTATTGAGGGGTCCATTCACCTAGCCAGACTATGATTCAACCAGAAAATGAGCACTCATTCCACTTCTGCACTGGGAAGATATAAAATATGTGCACAGCCACAAAATTCAGCAAATATTCCACCATGTGGTTCACTGGGGGTCAAATTTTCTGTGCGTGTTGGGGGGGTGCATTCACCTAGCTGGGCTATTGCCAAGTCCAGTACTAGGACCGACCCGAGGATGATAGAATGGACAGAAATGAACTCTGATTTCTTATGAGCTTTGCATGGTTGTCAGCTTCCCGCGACAAGCCGGACAAATTCCCACTACCTTTAGGTATGGGTTCTTATATAGCGCGCCATCAGGACAACTTTTGGCTGTGGATCACAAAAATGTCAAACTTCGTCATTCTTTATCACGTCAGTCCCGCCAAAAGACCTTGAGCCGAGAGACTGCCGCTGATAAGAGGATAATCATGCTTAGCATAATTTTGTCTGCCGACGGGTCCAGTCCGATGGCGATACTTTGTGACGTGGCTTGTCGGGCGCTCTCATTCTTCCTTCCTGACCACCATGTCTGCCCCGGCAACCTTCTGCAATCTGCCCAACTGGAGGAGGTTGCGGAGTGACTTGGCCTCACCGCCCTCGCCCGCGAGTTCCCTCCCGTCTTTCAGAAAATCATGCTCGCTGCCCAGCGTATCGCCAAAGGCACACCCCCCGATATGACGATGACAATGAAATCGACGAGGTGATCTGAAACTTCGATATATCCGTCTTAGACGGTACGTACGACTGCGCTGCGCCTGAATCACTTCTGATTCCCTAGGCACCCGCACGGCAACGCCTCCTCCCTCGTCTCCGGAGCAGCCCACCACACCTGTGAAGGAGCACCCAGTGCAGTCCACGCCCTCGAACCGCGGCACTCGTGAATACATCGCCACATCCCCGAAGTTGGAGAAGCCGGTGCGCACGTTCAGCTGGTTCCACGTGGGAGCACTCACCCAAGGCATTTGGGAGCCAGCGTCGGGGCTACTCCAAGCGGCTCCCGCTGCAAGAACAAGAAGCCGTGTGCCGCCGTGTACACCGTATTATAGAACATGTGGCTTTGGGGGCGCAACGTCTTTCCATGCGGCTTTTTGGTTTTTGGCTCAAGTGGTCTGGGATGCACTGATTAGCTATTCTGGCGATGTGCAGGAGGAATCGCATGCGGCTTTGCGCAACCTCTCTAGTTTTCGGGGGCGAAGTCGGGGTGCTTCAGCAGTGGGAGATGCCCACCGCAGCACCACGGGCCACTGGATTCCCCAGCATCCTCGCCGCCAACGCCGCCCTCGAGTACGCGCGGAGCAAAGGCTGGACTGCCGATTCCCAGCTGCCCGCGACCTTGCCCCGCCTTTCCTGCTCCCATCTTCGTATGACGACAACCGGCTCAATTGCGGTGCGCTGTGTGAAAAAGACCAGTGCTCATTCTCCCAATATGATCAGTTCTATCACAACAGGGAGAAAGATACTGACTTCTATTGTGCCACGGCCAACAACTTGACAAAATATTGAAAATCTCCGAAAGCATGTGGTTAAATCAGTCATGCGTTTGAAAAGGTAAGGCATTGCAATACGGTCACGCATTTGAAAATACAAAGCACTGATTGAACACCAGAGAGGTCAATAATGCCTCCAGGCAGACTCTTTTTGGCTGAAAAGGACCGGAATGACCAGGGCTAGCCATTGGCGCCTCAGAAAATGGTTCTGGAGTCGTGCTGGAGGTGAAAGTGTGTGTGAAAATGTAGAGGGCAATACGGTCACGCGTTTGAAAATGTAAGGTTATACCCGTTTGGAGATGGGTACATCTGTAGCAAATGTTTCATAATTATGGTATTTGACGCGAAACTTGGCACCTTTCTTGAAAACGTTGGTTATGGCCGCCCTTTCTCAACGGTTTAAAGTCTTGAAGGACGTCTTCAAAAAAGGCCCAAAAAAATCCTGACTGCACATATGATATGAGGGAGTGCATAATATATGACGAGAAGCACCACAGTAATTATTGAGTGAAGTTCAACCTCATCTCGAGCAGCGGCTTCCTCTGCACCTGTCCGCCCCAGGAAAGCACAAATATCTCAACATCCGAGACCTCTAACAGTCTAGTTTCCAGGGAGGTCTCTGTCAGGCATATACTAATGGGTTTTAGATTTAAAAAATGGAGAAACATTGCGAATTAGAGGAAGAAAACGCATTCGAAGTGATGGGTCAACGAAAATTGATCGCGTCCGAGTAAGAGTGCACGTGATCGTCTCGGTTGATCAATCGGTCTTGCCCACCACCAATAACAGTAGTCTCTGTAACAGATACCCTATATTGATGACGAACAAGTAAGTATCAATATAGGGTCTGTTAGTAAACACGACCATCTTGTTGGCCCACCGATCAAATTCCTTCTCGTGTTTTGCCTCCGCCTCGACGCGCCGATAAATCTGAGAATATTTGAGCATACAGATCCACTTCCAATTCAGAGGTCCCTCCCTTAAACCTAAGAATTTCCTTCATTCGTTGCCGCGATATAAGCTGAGTTGTCTGAAGCATTTTACATAAGCAGCTTTTTGGCCTGATCCTGTTCTGGAGAAGTGGCTGGCTGAATCGAGAGATTCTCGCAGGATAGAATGTTTGAATTTGCTCCAGGAGTCTTTAAAAATATTTCCGGATTTTCGACGAGGCCCATCGCTGCAATATGGGCGAACTGGCCGTCGGCTGGCACAGCCACCATATTGCGTAATCAGTCGGTCGCCCAACAATCGGACCGTGATTGCTATCAGACTACAATAACAGGTACTCACGGTTGAAAAGGCGCCCGATTACAGGTGGGAGAGATGCACAGCCCTGCTCGTGACGTCCCAGGAAGAGCTGTGGCATGGTTAGTAGGTGTGCTCGGGACGCTGCGGTAGAACCCTCTAGATCATATGGCCGCCGGGTGCATCAACAAAAATCATAACCCGCATTCACCAACAACGTGGAAATAAGTGAGCGCTGAGCAATAAATAAGCTGACCGTGACTTTAGCGCGGCATGAGAACCCGAGCGCGGAGATTGCGGGGTTAAAAAGGCTTCAAGCGGGCAGACAACGTAATTTTATAAAGAGAGTGAAGTGAAAGAGCATACAGAGCAAGGTATACCGGTAGGTACAAAAAGCGAGCATCGTGCGAGGTGCGCCAAGGAGACTCAGCGCACCTCGAGAGAGGTGGTGCGAGGTGGCGCGAGGCAGCCTCGCATGAAGCTCGCCGAAGCTAGGCACAGCCTTTCCCGGCAAACCTCGCCGAGGTGCCTGGACGGATCTCGCCAATTCTGGACGCACGTGCGTCCAGAAGCTGTCAAAATGCAGTGAATATGGGGAGTGCGGTTAGCTGTTGGCATTGAGCTAGCAAAGAAGACCATGTTCGTTGAAACGGCATAAATTGAGCGAGACGGGTTCTTCGCTCGCGCCTTCCTCCTCATCAGGAAATCCAAAGTTACCACATAGACCCACAGAGACCTGGGCGGCAATAGAACGAGTCACTGGAGCTTTTTTACATTCCAAGCCTAAAAGTAGATAGAGTAGAGAAAGATTCCACGTCCAAGGCCCGCCTCCCCAAATCCATGCCAAACGCACACAGGGATTGACGTCACATCAAGAGCTGCACCTCAGGTGGCAAAGATGAGTATTATACAGATGAATATGATGGTAGGATTGTAAATTTGTAACGCGCGCGAGATCTGCGTAGGATTCCCACGCCAAGATTATAGGATCCGGATGGGGACGTAAAACATTCGTAGGATTAGAGCAGTGTTCGTAGGATAGAATATTTCGTAGGATTGGCATAGCGAGTCGCATCAATGTGATGGAAATCACTGTTTGGTGACTGTCACAATCTTTTTCCTTCCCGCCACGGCTTCCAATCGATTGTCCGACCTAATCTTGAACCGACGCCTACATGGAATTAGGTCGAACCGAAATTCAACCCGACTAAGTAGTATAGATTCCAGTATTGTCTTAGCTGAAAATACATGTTTCAGCCTGGGCTTAGACCAGTGACTGTCTCCTCTAGCCCAGTAATAGGAAGGTGAGTCTAATTATTTTAAACTCACTATCTTACTGCCCACCTTTTTCCGTATCATGTATGTACGTTGTTGTAGTGACACCAATATTACTTCGTTGCCTTTCTATGTGACAATAAAAGTGGAGTGAAATTCAGAAGCGACGTCCTTGGGCAGCGACCAAACATACATCAAGTTCCAGTCTTGCCAAGTATGGCGCCACTCCGAAACCCAAGGTAACCAGATATTGTAGTTACAGTCTGTGGCACCCAAACCTGCGCTGTTACCGATGAGTTATTCGAACACACACCACTTGACTTTCAAAATCGATAAGCAGGAAAGCAAGATCCAACTGAGCTACAGGACCATTAGCAATGCTGCACAAATCTATTGAAGGACAAAACAGGATTTTTACTCATTCAAGGCTCCATCACACCTTGAGCAGCCGTGATATTTAAACAGTTCAAGGTCACTTCAGAAGTCTCTCACATGCTAAATCCATTCAATGCATTCAAAGGATCCAAAATTGAAAGGGGACATCAGTTTGTCTTGCATCTGTAGTCAGTGACTCCGGCCTCAAGTCATTGAATTTCCTTCTCTGTGTTACGAGGGTTGCATACAGAAAGGCACTGAAGCATTGGAAGTACTTTGCCATGCTCTCTTTTTGATACATACTATGGTCACATGGTGTCCAAATTTCGATGCAGTACGTCATGGATCAAAAATACCTGCACTCGTGATGACAGTTGTAATATTTGGCCGGCCAGCCCGGTGGAAAAGCCCGGGCCTAGGCCCCGGGCTTCGGGCCTGAGCAAATGTCAGGCCCGACCCTAGGCCCAGTTGAAAACCGGGTCGGGCTTGGGCCGGGTCGGGCCTGAAAGCCCCGGGCTTGGGCCGGGCTCGGGCTCAGGCAAATCACTATTGGGAATGGGTGCAGGTGCCGGAGAGTCGGGAACTCGAACGTCTAATGGTCGGAGTCAACGACGAATGCCCCTTCGAGCAACCTTGAGTCGTCAGCCTCGACTTTGGCGAGCCAGATGCCGGGGCGCATCTATTGATTTTTCTTCCTGGTATTTCTTTTTTGCAGGTTTGAACATGCTCTCTTATATACAGCAATCACCCGTGAGAGATCTGGACTGTCCAAAGATCCCTATCTAAGGTTACCACGGCCACCATGCAATGGCACCGAAGATTGCCGATTTTAGGAACTGCATCTAAAACCTCCGTGGGTGTGCGAGACGTCGCTGAATGACATCTCCGCAGTTTAAATGTAAGAATGGAACAGGTACCGAGATCCAACCGCAGGGACCTGTAAGGGGGTAGGTAGGTAGGTAGATAGCATTATGCGCCACGGTCCCGCTTAGGAACACCGGTTTGGGGAAGTATCCGGTGTAAGTAATACGGGCGGGGAATATGCTGCCGTGGTTATGTCAACGCCGTGCGCTTCCTCTCACTTTGGATTCCCACTATCCATGCCGCTCTACAGAATGCCGGAGATGTATCCCTCACCTTGAGTGGCTAGAAATGTTTACAATGTCTTCCTGTTATTCTACGTCATCCCCGTTTGCGTTTGAGAAGTGCTTGTAGTGAAGTTCCTTTTTCCGTACTTCTCTGTATTTCCTTTTGTTCTATTGCGGTGGGTCGAAAGACCGCTGGTGCTCCGAAGGCTGCTCATAATTCACCTGCCGGTTCTCAGAGACGCACTAGTACTGTGGTAGCCAATTCGTTTCAACTCCGTATCGAACTGCGCCGTGCTGCAGCAAACTGATAGAATACGCAAGAGACATCTCGCGATGACGTATGAACTGCATGACAGACAGAGATTTACAATGATTTCTGCTGCAGCTTCAGAAAAACAGGTATTGCTTGTGTCTAGGGGTGCTCAATTCTTAGTTCGAACCCGTTCAGTTCATGTTTAATCGAATATTATAAATCAGTTGATCTAGGCTAGAAGACTTATCCCAATCAGGCCACTCCCCCGCCACGACATTCGTCGTCTCGCGCGCAATTGCCCGCCCGTTCTGAGCGTTCCATGCACAGAGACCTTGCCGCGCAACATTGGTGCGCCCATCCGACCATTATTCGCGACCTCCGAAGTCTGGAAGGGCATCAAATTTGCATCAAATGCCTAAAATCACCGGGAGGCATGTACAGCACGCGCGGGAAGAGGCATCATGATATGTTGAACAAAGTGTTGAGCCGAATTGGCCTCCCAGAGCGCAGAGGGAGAGGGACTGGTAACGGAGCTGCCTCTGAGCTATAGCTGAGATCACTGGTGATGGATTTACATCTTCCTCTTTATAAAATTAGAAGCGCCGGCGAGCGCTTGTAATGTTTACAAGAGCGCGGTGGGTCGCTCCGCGGCCCACCACTTCGGTTGAGGAAGTCAACTCGCCAGCGCTTGAATGAGCGCTGAAAAGCGGGTGGAGCCGAGGCGCTGATAGCGGAGTTTAAAATGGCTTCAGACGGACGGAGACACGTAATATTAATAAAGGAGTGATGAATTACAACATAGGCTGGGCTGGTTTGAGCACCCCTAGATCTGGGAATCGGATTGAATATCCATTGTGTTCGTGGGCGGAAAAATATATCCCGTGGCTATCCTGCTGGCCCTTCTTATCATCCTTGTTGTTGAGGAGCAGGCCCATGAGTTCGCAAAGTCTCACTCCTAATTTCGTTCAATTTGATAGTCACGCGTCGCGGTTGACTTTTTTATTCCGGGAATAATTTCTTCTCGATTTACCAGACTTTCTTTGCGTCCGAAAATTCCAAACTCGTATCGAATTGAACGTAATTATACGGTATAGCCTTTTGATCAATGTACAGTGGCCTCAGGTACTGACGTGTTCTTCAAAGTACGTATTCCAATTTACCACCTGTGGTTGGAGGATTTAGGCTCTGGGGATGGAGAGGACCCCTGACAATCCCTTTGGAGGCTAGGGCCCGAATTTCCGGAAATCCTAGATTTTTGTCCGGTCAGATTTCCTCGAGATCGCGTTGTTTTTGTCCGGACAGGACCTAGCCCAGGCTTCCCAAAAGGGTAATTTTCCGCTCTCACGACCCAAAAAATGCCTAAATTTCCTCGTCTACGGTACCCTTTCTACTCTTCTATGTGGAATACACATGAGTTGAACTTGAATTTGAGGTGAAGAAATTGTTTCCAGCTGAATATGGTGAAGACTTTCGCCTGGACATCGACCCAAACATCGACCCAAACGTCGACAAGACCCCAAGTTTTTGTCCGGACAGGACCTAGGTTGTCCGGCCTCAAACCCCAGTTTTTGTCCGGTCAGAACCTAGGTTTTCGAGCGAAAATGTCAATTTTTTGTCCGGCGCGGGCCCTAGGCTCCAAAGGCATTGTCAGGGGTCCTGGATGGAGCTAGCCAAGAAAACCCACTATCTCAAGCACGACACTAGCCAATGGATGGCTAGAGCATAGACTAATGGTTTAATTTAAATGGCAAAAGGTAACAGTGGGGATTGAACCCAAAACATCAAGCAATAGCTGACATAACAATATAAACGAGGAGCTTTACCAACGGAGCCAAGGAAGAGTGATGGTAGTGCCACCACGGATCCGAGTTCGACATTTGGAGGCGCAAGTACTCGCGGTCACGGATCCGGGTCCGTTTGGCGTGTGCTTAGCTAAAAATAAATGATGTTTCGATGCACTCTATGTAAGTTCAAACATTCCGGGCGGCCGAACAAATTCTTGGGAAAAACGGTACAAGTTTTGATACACTGTCCAGCGAATCTCACCACTGATAACCGCTACCACAGACTCGCAAGAGAACAGTACCTGCGCGACGATATTTGGGCTGTGGAAGGCACGTCTGGAGGACATGCAAATATCTGACCTCACTGCGGCGTTCGAGAAGGCACCACCCCTGGCGCTTACGGACATCCGTCTCAGCACTCCGGAGCTGGAAAAGATGGACAAGTGTCTGCGCCATTGCATTTTGCGCATTATCATTGAGCATGGCGGTGAGAAATTCGAGAAATTCCGCAAGGCCCTCGACAAGGCTTTACCCGTTACCGCAGACAAGATTGAGCTTCACCAAACCGTTTTGCACCCCACCCCAGCCTGGAATATCGACCAGTCGACGATAATCGCGAACGCAGAGGTCGCCGACGCCATCTACATCGAGGTCAAGGGGCTTTCACATTGGAAGTGGATTGTGAAAATCCTTGCCGGGGATCAGCTCTCCATAGCCCGCCTTCGCTCGCTTCTCAATACCCGCGCGGGCCATGAAGGTGGGTACTCTTTGTAAACGAGTAAGGCACCTTACGCCAGTTCGCCGTAATTGTTAATTTCTTACATCACAGATTAATGCGTTCGTTATGGATAACGCAACAAACAACGATACAATGGTAGAGGCCTTGGAGCAGAAGTGTAAGAAGGAGAATATTCCTTTTAGCAGTAGTCGTGTTCGTATGAGATGCATGCCGCATACAGTCCATCTCGCCGCCATTAAAGTAGGTCATCAGGCTTTTTCTTGCTTGTTTTAATTCGCTGACCGGTTTCAAAGCTTCTCGAGGTTGTTGGTGCAATCAACAAGGACGAGAAAAGACAAGCAGCCTCTCGCTCAGCATCGCATCCTTATCAACATACGGTGAATGGGATCGGTGATTCCCCTGAGGATGCGGAGCTGCGGGATGATGAAATTATTGCTGATGGTACCGCCGCCATGGACGATGATCAACAAGAAGCTGCCCGTTTCCAGATCCGTGTCCAGAATGGCGAGCATGACATTGCTTTTGCGGTGCAAAAGGTAAGGTACAGTCATCTTTCAAATGTCGGCTTGCTACCAGCCGTCATGGTTTCCCGTCGTAAAGGAGCTCATTCTGCAGATTGATCCAGAGACAATGAATAGTTATCAAACAAAACTGGAACAAAATTCATTTGCGAAACCTGAGACTGAAGGGGAGAAGGCAGCAGCGAAGCTCATGAAATACCTCAGTTATGTATCTGACCATATCCCGGGGTCTGTTGGCGACGTGAACAGCATGAAACAACAACTCCATGGCAAAATAATATGTGATGGCTTACCCCATATTTTCGGGACTGTAAATCCAGCAGAGTCTCATAATCCTATTGCTCAACTTCTTGCTGGAAGTGAAATTGACCTGGACAAGATTTTCTCAGCCCTAGGTCCTGCAACCAAAGAATCCAGTACACGTACAAAGATCTTGGCTGAAAACCCAGTTGCGGGGGCTCAATTCTTCCATTTAATGGTGACGAAATCTTTGGAGATAATACTTGGTACAGACCGAGCTTCAAAGATAGGAATCCTTGGGAATGTCAAAGGATGGTACGCAGTTGTTGAAGCATAAGTCCGCGGCTCACTTCATCTTCACATTCTAATTTGGATCGAAGGGGCGCCGGCTTCTCCCCTTGATATGAAAGACAGAATGAATGCAGACCCGGAATTCAAGCGGAAGCTCACTGAATGGTACGACGACATAATTTGTCAAAGTTTTCCAAAGAGTACAGTTCCCTATATCGCCACTGAGGGGGATGCCAAACAACGGCCAGTTTTGAGTCGACCTTAGATCCTGATACTGAAGATTATGAACAAAGACGCGACCAACAGCACCGTGATTTGTGTGAAAATACTGGCCTGGTTCATGGACATAATGCCACCTGCTTCAAATATATTCCATGCCGTATCCAGTCTCTCATTGACCCCGATAATGATTGCAGGTTTCAGTTGCCGCGCCCTCTTGTTTCCGAAACACATTTTGACGAGGACAGCGACTTGGTAATCAGATGTGAAAACGGAAACTTGAATGGTCACAACCCGACTGCAACACTTTGCCTTGGATGTAACACTGACTTGAAGCAGACTGCCTCCGGTCCTGTGGCAGTGGCCATGGTTGAATATATGTGCAATTATGCCATTAAACTGCAGCTGGATACTTCCATTGTGTTTTCCGCATTGTGTGCTTCGATTAAGGCTTTGCAGGAGAACCATCCTCAGGACATAGACGGTGCCGTAGACAAATCAGAAATGAGCCGTTTGACGATGGTGAAAGCCACAAATAAACTCGTTGGCAAATGAGAGTTTAGTGGTCAGCAGACAGCCAGTCATTTGTTAGGTCGAAAGAACCGCTACACGTCGGACGAGTACCAAGAATATTGGTGGTCATCACTTCTGAGAGACATTGCTCGAGACATATTTGCTGATGAAATGAGAGCCAGATCAGATGTTCATGATGAGGATGAAAGTTTGGATGACAATGCTCAGCGTCTTACTATTCCCGATGATGAAGATGATTCGCTCATAACCCTTCTTCCTGGAATGCTTGAGTTTGTTGAAAACGAGGCTACCACTACCGAAAGAAAATTCTCAAGGCTATTCAATGACTATTTCTTTCGACCACCTCAGCTCGAGAACTTGTGCCTCTGGGATATCCTGAGAAATTATACGGGAAAAAAAGCCGACATCGAAAACACAGCGAAGTATATACCTCAATTTTAAACCTGGATATCCTCAGCAGATCTCTCACTGCTTAAAGAAGAGAGCATCTCCTATTTATACCTGTTCTTATGGGTTATCGAGTCCCTCGAAACGACCTAGAAGCAGATGAATTGAAATATGCCGTGGTTATTTCACCCGTGGTCAACAATCAAGTCCTCATCCCTCAAATCTCCAGAAACAAGCTGGACAGACGCTTTGAAACAATTGCAAGGGTCTATGTCCCCGGAACATGTTCGAGTGAGTAAATTTCTGTGCAGGCAAACCAAGTGCGAGAAATTCAAGTCATAAAAATTATGAGAGTATTTGAGAACTACATCAGCCATTTGACAAATAACTTGTGGCTTGTTTGACCTTGTGAGCTTGTCGACAAGCTCACAAGGTCAAAAAAGTCAAAACATGAAAAATCACCCCACGGAAATCGGCAATCAAGCCCTTGGCAACCCTTGAAAAAAAAAAAAAAAAGCAGAATTTTGCAAATTTTCTGAGCTTGTCGAGATTTGGGACTCAGCTTGTGGCCTTGTGAGCTTGCGAGCTTGATTGACCTTGAATGGCCTTGTTTGGCCTTGTGCAAGCTCACAAGCTATTTGTCAAAAGTCTGATGTACGCAGCAATGTGCACGGCTTTCCTCGAGAACCGGGAGCCTGGAGCTTGAGGTCGCGCTCAGTTTGCGCGTTGTCGTCAATTGATCGTCAAGTGTGGCACGTGATCATCTTCACTTGCTCTTCACTCCCACACCCGACGATGTGAACCGTTATACGGCCACATCGTCGACAAAAGGCCAATACTGGTCGTGATACGACAGTATATGCCCCCCCCTTAGGCCCGCGCATGTCTATCACCCTGGTGCATATTTTCCGCCGGCCTAGATCGGGCCTGACTATAATATTCCTCCAGTATTCATCTCTCATTCACGAATTCGAGGAATTTGTGTTTGCCCGAAGGGGTGAACGTCAGCGATACATTCGCGTGTTTTTGGGGCGTTCTTCACTACGCATTTCCGATTACGCCCCATTTAATTTCGGTATTTTGGATGGGTGGCTTGCGCGAATGCTGGCAAGCAGGAGAATCATGGTATGTTGCACGATTGGGGCAACTTCCCGGAGCCGGAGGGTTTGCGGCATTGAATTGTATACTTCCCGCGCTGAAAACGAATAGATACAGGGTCCTGGAATCTAATGACCGGAGACTGGAGCAAATAAAGAGTGAAATAATCCGTACAAGAGGAAGAGCAATCTGTCTGGAATGACTTGGCCGAAGATTACTTTGCAACGTTGGTTCCAGCTTTTGCTTGGCTCGTTCCCACCTCAGCGCACTGCGCGCTCGTTATTCTATTACGGGACACTCAACCAATCCATCTCTCCAGTGTTGCCTTCCACACTCATTCGGATCGGTTCTGAGACGTTCTTCAGTCCGGAAATACACGTATAGCGCACGCTGTGTTCTAATCGCATCCGATGCGCACGTTGGCTGGCTCACCTTTTTGTACTTTGTAATATATTATTCTCCAAAACAGTGGACGGACAATATGCTTTCCGATCCCCGTGAATTAGCAAATTTCGGAAGCTGCTGCAGTCGGGGGAGAAGTGGCGCGTCGCGCCGGCGTCGATGAGGATGCCTTCGCGGCCGAGGCGGATCAATATTTCCGAGCAGCCGATCTTGAGCGGACGTTGCCTGTCTGGAAAATACAATCTCGAAGAACCATTGGGATCAAGGAACAGATGCCTAGATCAGCCAATCTTAAAGGGCAAGGTGACGAGTAGAAACGAGTGGATTCGTTTTCCAAGAATCCTAGCACAGTTTAAATCTAGTACAACGATGTTGTCTTATACTTATTGATGTATAGTGCCGCGCCACCGACAGTTCTCCGCATACATAAAAACCTCACTGCCCGCCGAAAAATTTGGTGCGCTCCTCAGCGTCATCAGAACGACCACTCGTATCACCGGATGGACGATGTCCGGCACCATTTGAAAGCACCTCTATTGCACCAGGTCATGCTTCTCAACATGCCGGCCATTTGAAATTGAATGCATGAGGTCATGCTTTTCAAAATGCCAACCATTTGAATGCGGCTCTCGGCCTCGTCACATCAGAAAATGATCACATTTGGGCTCACCGTCATCCCCCGTCGTCCAGTTGTCTTGCTCATTGTCCTGAGCAATGACCAGACATTATACAATGTGTTTTTCAACACTATTACTGAATCATGTTGAGATATCTGGTATCCCCACATATTTCAGCATCTTGTTGTGCATTCTCTGAGTGTTGTTGGTTGGGCAGGGTCGCGGCGGCAATCCTGACACACCCCGACACCTCGTCGGCGAGGGCGGCGAAAGACAAACACGGTTCCATGTCAATTTTGATGTGACCAGGGTCGGGAAAGCGGAGGCTGTGTTTGACGCCGGTGGGGATTGATGAGTGACGAGTGTGGTGGTACCTCCAGCAGAAAAAAAGACAGGAGAGGGGGACAGAGATAAATACCATTCTAGGAAACAGGAGGTAGTGGCCCAAAGAAGAACTGAGCCGCGGGCGGTGAACCAGCATGGGAAGTTCCGAACTGACCAAACGAGGGAGGCGCAGAACAACACGGACTGTCGGGCAGTGCCTGTCTCCGACACGGAAATAAATATCCGTAGACGTCGCTTCGCCGGCGGGAACCTTGATTAGCAGCGATTCTACGCGAGATTCTCTAGAGAATCTCTGCCCCAGCGGATTCAAGCTTCTGAACATTTGACTCGGACGCAAAATTCAACGGACGCTGACTGATGTTACATGCGTCAAACGTCAGTGCAGTGTCAAAATCCCTTTGCCCCTCTCGACCTCTTGGGCGAGAGAAGAATGCAGGCTGTGGCATAGTCGCGCCGAGGGCAGTCACAATCCTATGAAGGTTCAATCTGGAATCTCGTCCGGCGGGTTATGCCTGGCCTAAGCGGCTTTAAGCTAGTACTACTAGCCTAGTAGTAGTAGTAAGCGAGTTGTAGAGTTGGATCCAACGTGACCCGAAGCTTCGCGGGTTTGTCATCAGGTTAGCTTCAGACAAGATTCCCAGGGCCAAAGTCTTTGATTTGCCGTGCCGCATGCGAGCAGTTTTGGATTCCAGGATTCTCATGCATGATTATGCCCTTCCTCCAGAACACATTTAAGCATAGACGATACTATTATGACTGGATGCAGCAGACATTCGAGTACTTTCCGAGCATAAATACGGCAATTTGCCTGTCATTCCATCCCCCAACCCATCGTTCTCCCTCCGAGGGGCACAGAGTGAAGGATCACCAAAGAACTCGGAAATTGTGGGCACCTTCATCGTCCTAGAATTGGGATCAGCACAAGAGAAGGGGCCATATGTAATAAAACACACGTACAAAAGTAATTGGAGCTGACGAACTGAACAGTCTGATCTTGTCACGGCGGCGTCGAAAAACAAGGGGTTGCCGCTGGGATGGCGTCTATCAGGGCTGTCGAAAGAGACGGCGCGGCCGTCCTGCAGTAAAGTAAGTTCTTAAGTTCTTACCCTCCCGTAGATATATACGTAACGCACGGAGGAGGACCCCACCCAATCCTGGGCACCTCGCGACCACGGACGGGGAGCCGGGGGTATGCCTGAGGGTACCGCGACGCCTCATCGAAAAATCTAAAGAATGAGATCAATAAAAAGAAGAAAAAGTGGATGAGAGCAACACACGGATCTCCGTGGGGCGCTCCCTCGTCATACGGGCTAACCCGTCTCGTTCTGATGACCAGGAGACCTTGAAAAACGAGTGTGGGTGAAAGAAAGAAAGAAAGTAGTATACATGCATGACAATGGAATAGGGATTATATATTGTTCATACTTTCACAGGGAGGGATTTCATAGCGCAAAGACATTTTGGCTTTACTTCCCCATCTGGGGGGGGGGGTAGCGGATCAGTGTGCGCGATCCAGAGATCTGACACCCCTTGGGGTGAACCGTCCTTGCCGTCCGCACTCTGGGCCAGTGTCCTGTTGAGGATTTTCAACTGTGTCATCGTCAGTGTTGATGCTGTTGGCGACCTCTGCTTCTAAGAGTGGCGGCGGCTCTGGAGGGCGACGGAATCGACAAACTGAGTGGGGGAGGGAGACAGGTGCGGGCCGTCAACGCTATAACGAGGCGACAATGGCGGGACCGGCGGTAAAGGAGGCCGTCAAGCAGCGTAAGAGGAGAGGTTGGGCAGCAGCGGAAGAGGACTCAGCTCAAATTTATTGGATTGGGCCGAGTAAAATGATGGTGAATTGAATGTATTTCCCGTATCATCATTCCCTATTGTATTAAACAACTGTAGCGTAAATGTGTCTATCCGTTCACGGGTTTGTGAAGAATGTTTCGCATTTATCCAACACTTTGTTTGACTTCCAATCGTTAACTGCACCGAACTTTGGTGGTCCCGAATCAGACAGGCTGCTTCTGCTAAATACCGCGGCGATGGTCAATTGATTACATCGGCGGCAGCGGATCATCCCCCACCGAGTCAGTATACAGCTCAATTCCATCTCCAACACCTGTGAAAAAGCGAGCTTACGAGTGCGAGCACAAACTGTAATTTGCCGGAAGCTATCTTGCTGCGCGAGTTGAACAGAATAGTCTTGAAGAGCACAAAGTTGAATTAAGCAGGGCATTTCTACATACAAGTACCCGGTGTATATTTTCTTCCATCCGCTATCCATGGCGCAGTGGTGGCCAAAATGAAGTTAGTAGCGCGAACGAAAGTATGTTATCTTCAGAAATCAAGAAAGGAACAAGTCGATATCGTGGGTCATGGGAAATGCGGTTCCATATCCTCTTCTGTAGACAAAACTTGGTGACATTCATGTATTCAAGCACAGAACACTCACCAACATGTCCCTCAGGAAAAACGTAGACGCGACCATTATTCTCCAGACGGAAGGTAAAATCAAGACCATCCGCAATGAGAGCCTCGAGTGCCCTCGTCGCGAGGTACCCAGGAGTCCACACCCGGTTGTCGGCGTCCTCCTGCCCGGCATGCAGGAGCATGAACTCGATACGCAATTTAAGTAGCTTTGTGGACTGGGCGGGGTCCCGTCTGTGGTGCAGCATTTCGAGCAGGGAGTCGTCGTAATTGTTGTCGATGTTCGACGGGGTCACGCGGCAGCAAATGGATACGTCCGTAAGTCAGGGCAGGAAAGGCGGTGAGTCGAAGCAGTGAATCAGGCAGTCAAGATTCAGACATTCCGTGACTTCGAGGATAGAGATGGCTGGAAACATCTCCAGCCAATCTGCGATCTCGCGCGTGCCGTCATCCTCGTCCTCGTCACATCCCTCAAACGAAATAACGAAGTGGTCTACGGTGCAAGCGGAACGAGAAAGGAATTTCCGGACATCTTCCGCCGGTCTCTGCGGATCGGACAACCCATTCCATTCCAACGACCGCCGGTTTGGGTTCGCGCAAGGCCCTGCGGCCGGCTCGAATGATTGCTACTTGTAATTCAAGAAGACTCACTGGTAATGAGCGACCGTCCCTGGCCTCCCGTTTTTGTAGACTATGTGCGTCGTTGTCCGCCAATTTTGGTATAATAAATGATTTTTGGCCTATCAAATGCAGGAAAACTAGTCTTACAAATGTCTAATAGAATGTCTGGTAGAGGTTCTTGAAGAATGTTTCCCCAATGGCACATTGGCCAAGCCTTGTGGGATGTGATTATCTTTATTTCTCAAATGTTTGGCACACCATTTTGTGATGATTACGGCAAAAACCTTGCTGAAACACTTTTAACAAACGGCGGTGTTACCACGCCGGAACACGAGATGACAATCATTGACCTCAAGGCTCGTCTATACTCTCCCCGTATAGCTAAAGACAGTCGAGTTGTACGATAGGTTCTCAAGCTGATACTCCAGTTCCATAAGGCGTTCCTCAAAGTCTGAGGGCCAAACACCTTGCAAGCTGAGCGTGACTGAGTGCAAAGCTGGGAATGTCACATTTCCACCAGTCTGGGAGACAGACTCAGCGAGGTTGAAAATGGCATTAGCATGATCCTGCAACCTGCTTTCCGGGTCCCAATCGTCATCCCCCACTTCCTCTCCGAGATCCACAAGTGTCAGAGATCGTAGGTGTGGCAGAATGAAAGAGGGGGTAGTGGGGTAGGACGTGAAGTCCTCCAGGAGCTCGCGCGCACTGAAAGGCAAAGTCATCCGGATGCGACTAGTGCAGCAATTACGACGGGCCGCCAAGGTAAATCCATGAAGGGGCACCTGAATTGACGCAAAACGACATGGGCAGGTATTTATTCTCCGTCTTGAAGATAGCCCGATACCCTAGCATGGAATTGGCTTGTAGTCGTTGGGGTGCTGACCGTTGTCCCAGGCCACAGGGTACTCAGTGCTTCGGAAGAGCAGGTCATGCCAATACTCCTTTGGGTTGTAACGGCTTGAGCATGATTACCGGCTTGTAGTGGAATACCCTCGCGGCGGGAAGGTTATAAGCCATCTTAAGCCGACATATCGGGCGTAAGATACATACAGACTTGTGAGGGATTCCGATTGTTCACAACCACTGCTGAGGCTTGACTAGGCATATCCACTTTAATCTGCTGATAAAATCCAAATTTGGACGGCGTGGAAGAATACATTCAATCGATATTATTTACACGCAAAAACATGTTTTCGTCAACACAATCCATCATATAGAATGCCTTGCGCGGTGCTTCGGAGATGGGATAAAGTAGTACTCCCCGTGTAACATGATCCAGCGCGATGAAGGTTGAACCGGGACTCCATTCGTGCATGGGGCAGTCAGTGCGGGTCCTCGCAGCCCAGGTCGAAGATACTGGCCCTCTGTATCACTTGACTTTCACTGTAAGAAATGATTCTATATGCCTCCTGTATGCATATGAATATTCTCTGATTTATTCAGCGCCTTCCGGCTGCGGTACAAAGGAAAGAACACCTGGTGACACAGCCATGCAATTGCGTGATCAGTTGGTGTCTTTCTGAGAGGGGTGTGGTTGCTATAAGACTATCAAAAGCAATAGAACAGCTGGTGTACTTGCTTGCGCTCGCCAAAAGTAATGGCGTCGGTGGTTCTCGATGTTGGGCGCATCAGATCACTCCAAACAGCTTGTAGACCAAAAGTATGGATAAATAGAAGACATTTGGCAATGTTAACCGACTTCCATAAAAGGCAATTCTCGTAGAGTATGCGATTTTTGCTTAGATTTTGAAACCGATTTTGTAGAGGGTGCGTGGGAAAAATCTGTTACCACAGTCGAAAAGTAATCGTCGAGTAGTGCAGATTTCCACTTTGGATCATGTCAATACCATGTCATTTGAGCTCGCAATCGTTCTCAGAAAGCAGCCATTTTTGCTCATTTTTGCTGTTTTTGGCCTGTTTTCGATAAAAATGGCCACTTTCTGAGAGCAATTGCGAGCTCAAATGACATGGTATTGACATGATCCAAAGTGGAAATCTGCACTACTCAACGAGTACTTTTTTGCCTATGTGGGTCAATTTTTTTCCCACGATGCCTGTGCAAAAAGTCGATTTCAAATTCTGGCCAAAAATGGCTTATATCTCCAGAATTACCTTATATAGTAATTCGTTAACTCACTGGAATATCTTCTATTCCCTCATATTTTCAGTCCACAAGTTCTTTGGTGTCATTTGCTACCCGGAACAATGAGAAGCACCGTACGCCAATACTTTTGGCAAGTGCAAGTACAGCAGTGAGTGAGATCTGAACCCTCCTCTTTCCTTTTCCTTTCTCTTTCCGTTTTGGGCGCATTTTTGTAATTCTTTTTGGGAGCAACAAACACCGTAACCGAGCCCAATCTTAGTAAGATTGAGCCTCCTGTCCGTCCGAAGCTGGATAAAGCTGGTAGGGCCGACAAGCGGCATGGCCCGCTACCGGTTATAAAAAGTCCAAGTGTGTTTCAATAGTAAGAAGTAAACATGTTTTTGTAATTAAATCGAGGTTGAGTAGCAAAGATTTTGAGAGACTCAGTAAAATCTACTGAGTACCGGAATTGCGTCGCGCTCTTTTGGGAGGGCTCGGAGAAGCCGATTTAGCACCGAAATTATTGAATGCTCTGTCTGCGGCATCGTCCCGGCCTCGCCTCTGGGGAGAATTCACCGGGGAATAGAATCGAGACTGGGGTATTGCAGGCACGGCCGGATTCCAGGGCTCTCCATCCCCGTGGTCAAGGATCCTGAGCCTATCAACCGGTACATGGTAGACCTACACCCTCGTTAGTAAAGAATATGCCAGAGTCGCGTGGGCTCACCTTCTTGTTTGGAATAGGCCTCCCGGCCTCCGTGGTCTGACCGGTGATCACGTAGGTTGCAAACGACAGCATGACGAGAACGAGTGTGCCTTCTGTCAGCTTCTGATAGAGCTCGTGAGGGGCAATGAGCTTCGAATCAGTATCCGTGTAGTCGCGTTGAACGAGCTCCGCTGATTGGTGAGCGAAGTATGGACCTTGATGGTCGGAAAGGCGGCCCGGAGGGTACCTGTCACCGATTTTACGTTCTTACAGAACTGTCAGCGGCTGGTAAACGATCAACAACTCGGACCGTACCAGCAATGTCAGGGGTTGCCATCGGCGCATCGGACCCCTCATTGGAGGGTGCAGTAGTCTTCGCCGACGAATCAACCTTGCTGATTCTCTTGCGAGGAGTGCGAGGAGCCGCATCCTTCCTGCCGTCACTCGATAGAACCTAAACCCTCTGTCAGCTACTATTTGGCGGAGGGAGTGTGGATCTTAACCTCATAAGTCGGATGGAGACGAGCAAGCAGGACTATGTCGTCGTCTGTCGCGTCCCCCTTGCACATGACCCACTCAGTAACGTCGAAATGCTGCATGGCATTGGCTAGATCAGACAACACCCAAAGGCAGAAGTTGTGACCCGGTACCTGGTTACTTTCCGCTTCGCGTTCCTCGTCTTGGCCACGAACAGCATCACACACCGCGAGCCCATTTCTGAAGAGAGTGCGTAGCTCGTCAGGCGCTCCAGTGGGGCAGCGCAGAGCAAGAACCATGCGATGAGCGCGCGAGTTTCCATCGTTCATCGGCTACGAGTCAATTAGTCAAATGTGAAACGAATGAATTCAAGAAGGATCCCACCAGTTTATGCGCGGGCGGCGACTTCTTTGGATAAGCTGCCATCCATGTGCCCTGTTCTTCAGAACCGTTTTCTGCGATAAAGCTCGCAGTGAAGGTAGCGCCGTCGTTTTTTTGGTAGAAGATGTTGCCTTTGGGGTCGGGGGTCCATTCGGAAGAAAGTCGAGTCGATTTCGTTCGCGCCCAAGTCACAGTCTCCCAGGGCCCGAACTTCTTCAACCCAGGAGTCGTACTGGGTTTTACCGACTTTGCGGTCAACGACACAGCGACGGAGTGTGATAGAGCTCAGAGCAGGGAAATTGAAAGGAGGGAAAGAATTGGATGGCCCAGAGCAACGGCTGGTCTGCTTTTTAAGTGGCTCGATATTAGTCTCATGAAGCAGAAGGACATCTCCATTCATAGCGCCTACCGGTTCCTGTTTTTCGGTCCTCCCACGATCTTATGCGAGGTGCGGCCAGGAACCTCAAATGAATTGAGAAAATTTTGCGAAAATCCCGGGTTTCATGTTTACCGAGTCCATATCCGCTTCAAGGCCCGAGATCTGGCACAGGTACCTCAGAAACTGAAAAACTAGAGCTCATGCAAGCCGAAGTCAAAGAGCTAGGAACAATGGCCAGATGTAGTAATCTCAAAGAGATCTAGATCAGACTAAGGGCTGATTATATTTGTGACCCGATCGTCGCCAATTCGCCACCTGTTCAATTAAAAGACACGCAAGCCCCACGCCACTTCTCTCCTGCGATATGCTAAACCTCCTAGACCTTCCAATGGACCTCATTCTTGCACTCTGCCGACGGATGCTTCTCAGCGACCTCATCTCATTTCTCTCGGTCAGTATCCAAGTGCTTGTATATCCCTGGTCACTGAATTTTTGCCAAAGTCATGCAGCGTTCTGCGCGGCTATACCGCCGAAAGGTCCCTCTGGATTGACGTCCTCCACCGGACTCAGCAAACGGAAATGCAGCCAATTGCGCAGCCAATCCGTCAAGACCTTTCAAAGCTGAATCTGCACGATCTGCAGAACGGTGCTAGACAGACCTATAGACTCGCCAAAAACTGGATGGTGCCCGCACCGACGCCCCGGTCGATACGGGAGGTCGGGTACGTTGGGGGAGACTCCGAGCTAATTATAATTCCTGGCACGGGCCTCGTTCTGGTCACAGGAAGAAGTGGTTCCACGTCAGGAAATCCATTGGCATGCTGGAACATCCATGTGGATCCCGCAGAATGTTGTGCCTCTTTGGACCTTGGAGCACATGTAGTCGTGGAGTCAGCGTCGTTTGACGAGTGGGGGAAAGTGCTTCTCGGTGCCTGGGACCCAAGCGTGTGCGTCTCTTCAGGCTCGCTGTCGCGTCTCACTCAATTTACACAGTAATGTGCACCGTCTCCTTGCGATCCGCGTTGACTACCGGGATCTCTCTGCTGTGTCCATCTCGTTGATATGCAGTCACGATTTTGACCATAGGCCGCGCCCAGAAGCTTGGCCAACCTCACACGTTAGTGCCCGCCGTGGCACAGTGAGTGTGGTTTGTTGCCGACAACATGGGCTCGATGTACACGCTGCTGACGGTCTCCTTCGATGGAAGTAAAAAGCACATTGTCCCCATCAGGCTTCCCGCCCATGAGTCGCTGACCGGTCTCACGACGCAAATTACCATCTTCCAATGGGCCCTACCTGCTCCGACACATTGAACCCGGAAACCTCGGCCCACCACTTGCCCCGGCACATCGCCACACCATCATACAACTAGGACTACCAGCTAGCGGCATGTCCGATGTCGACGAGGATTTGCCAGCGCGCCCAACATCTGACATCCTCCACATTTCCTACAGCATGCACGCTCTGGAATTCTCGCTCCCAGCACCAGGCGAACAGCCGGTATTCGGGCCTGTCGCAATGAGGGTGCCAGTGGAGCGCGACGCCAAGTGCCACATCGCCGCTGCTAGTCCGTCAGGCCGTTACGCTCTGGTTGTAGAAGGCAAACAGGCGCTTCTGTCCCGCTTTGGCTATGGCGGAACAAGAGAAGACCGTCCGTTGGAACTCGAAGTGGTCAATATGGGGAGTAGTGACTGGTGGATGGCGATGGACGATAATTTGGGCCTGGTCCTGGCTCTGCACGGAAATGGGACACTACGTATCTTCTCCTACACGTAACCATGGCTTGCGCCCGCTCACAACAATCGCTGCGATCTGCGACTCCGACGGGGCCGATTAACCCACGTTGGCAAACCAACAGGATCAAGTAGGATCCAAAGTGCGAGAATGGCACAGTCCAAAAACAACACTCAACAGCTGTCACCACCGAGGGTAAACCATATGGTGAATAGCACCTGTGCAGACGGGGGTATGGGGGAAACCTGATGCCGAGGGGGAAACCGATTATGAGAATTACAGTATTGTATCTTATTTTGTTGCCTCTAAATTCTAATCAAATCTAGTGACCCGTAGTTCATTTTCATGTGATTGAACTCTATCCGTTTCCTGCTTCCCTTTCTTTCTCCTCTCCCTCATGTCTACATCCCTTCCTTCTTCCCGCGATCATAAAGGACGAATAGCTGACGTGACCGCCAGGTACTCTGCAGAAGTGGGTATTGGTGGAGAGGCGGATGTCAGCACGGCACGGGGGTGGTATGAGAAGGTGCATATCTTGATTATGTAGTGGGAGGAGGTGGAGGAGTGGAGCGAACCTTTATGAAGGCGGGTATCCAGAGTCGGTCCTATTGCCATCCCAATATGCTACTGCGCATTTCCTTCCGCTCCTCCACTGCTTGCACTCTGCCCCCTTTCTGTGAATTTATTGACACATACTAACATCCCTCAGACCGCCGTGAACAGGGACGCAGACGCCTTCCAGCGCCTGCACGCACTCATACAGCCTTCACCGCAGACACTTGGCCTCACAGAGCACGATGTGCTCACAGGGGACAAGCCTGTACGAAAGCGCACGCAGGTACGGATACGGAGTGACCAGGAGGGAGCAGGGTGTCTCTTTGATCTCTTCTCGCCTCCTCCTCCTCATGTCCTCTTCTCGTCCGTTAACCAAACGCGTGCTGACCTCTTCCTCCCTTTAGTGCACCCCTGACAAACCCTCACCCGCAACCGTACGGCGCACACGAAATTCGGTCGAGGTCACGCGTCACTCGGGCCTCTGTCGAACCTCCAAGTGGTCACGCAGTTCCCTAAACTGCCCAAAAGTGCAAAAAAAGACAAAATTTTCGGTTCAAATGCCGAAATTTTGGGGGTGTCTCGGAAAAATTCGGCCGCTGCCGAAATATCGAATAGGTAACATGGGTCACCCCCTGTCGATTTGAATGAAAAAGTACAGTATGGGCAGTTTAAGCCTTAAGCCTTAATAACCCTTAAGCATGGCCAGGATGTCCTGTTCTACTAATATGTGCTAATAAGTGTATGTGGACTAATACTCGATGCTTCGACCTTCACATAATACAGAAATGACCACCCCCCAAGTTTTTATGATTTCACCGCTTCTCTTCGATAGCGCAAGAGTTTTGCGTAAAATATAGAGTCCTGTATAGAATTCCCGGCCAATTAGAAACGCGTTTTGAATACCGGTTTGTAAACAGGGCGTTTATAAACCGGTTTACAAACTGACAGCTAAAATTCGCTCTAAATCGAGGTACAGTAGAAAATAAAATCTCCCACTTACCTCGAGTTGTTTTCGTGACACCCAAACACTGATTGGCTTCATAACGACCCGTTTCGAACTATTTGAAAGTGTATCACCACTCTTCAAGATCAATCATGATAGTCTTGGGGATAGGATTACCTTGGTGGCCAGCTCGATTTTGCCTTGAGTTTAGTTCATACCTATGGCAAGCTGATACACTGTGACTCACACTAGCAATATGCCCAAAATGTATCCCTTCAGGTCGATTTTTCCCCTCCTCGGAGCCTCTCGGACCCCGCATCAAATAATTAACGGGTCATTTTGCCCAAGCATATAAAAACCGGCGCAAACACGAATTAGATACATGACCCTAGTAAAATAGTTCCAAGTCATTTGAAGTCCGCCCCAAGCCGAACTGTCAGACACATGTCATACTGACTGATACACAACCAAAGGTTGATCGGGGATTATCCGTTCTTTATGATTTTACTCGTTCAGTGGTGCCCATCACGTTGCATATGTTGTGTTTCTGGGATAGTAGACCCGCAGAGTGGCCACAGGCCGGTCACCGCCGTCATCTCCTGCAAGCTCCCTCGCATTTGCGGGTCTCGTCAACGACGTGCAGCTCACCCCTGAGCCTGCTTCTCTTCCCTCTCGAACCTACGCCGATGCGAGTGCCCTATCAGACGCACCTCCTGTCCTTCGCGACGTCGGTGTAGATGCTCCAGCACCCCATTCGTATGCTGACGCTTGTGTCGGCCCCTCGGTCACAAACACGTATAGCATTGTGACGGATCCCTTCGCGTGCTCATTAACGAAGTTACTGTCATTGGACTTGGACCGTGAGCGCAAGCTTGCACGCTCGATCTACCTGAGCGACTGGCTTATATGGGCAGAGTGGTTTGGCTCGAACCACCTGCCGCTGACACAGCGTGTTTACCTGAACGTTCTCGGGGAGATGTTTCGGCCGTGGGCTGATCCTCAATCGGGACAATCCGTGGCGCTATATCTCAATCCCGTCTATAACCTCTTCACGCACTGGTGGAGCGGCTGGAATGCGATCTCGCGTCCGGAACGACCTGCTGAGCGAGACCCGTACGTCCGCTACGATTATCTCTCAGACGCGGAGCTGCACGGGGAGGGTCGACGAGGGTTTGTTGTGCTCCATGCGAGTAATTTCTTCAGCCGAGGGCGGCCTTTATTCTGGAGGGGGGAACCTGCAGCTGTTGCAGCTGCATGGCTGATTGCCGGGTAGGCTCGTTGCGTTCAATAGCAATTTCTTTCAGAATCTTACTCGACATTCCAGCAGGCTCAAGTTCACGGTGGATAGTGGTAAAATGAACAGAAATGAGTCGGTTGTGCGTGAGAGAGATGATGTCGGACGAGTCGTAGAAGGTAGTCGAGGTCATCATAATGTAGAAGGCGGCGGCGGCCGGGGCGTTTACGTGGACGTACGACATCCCTAGTGGTGTGCCAAAGATTAAAAATCCAATAGAATGTGCGACGTGAGAATCCAACACAGGCAAGGATTTGCTTTAGGGTCAGAATATTCTGTTCATCCAAGTTGATGGCGGCAATTTTCACATCGCGATGAATCGAGCGGTTTCCCATTGTCGATAGAACTGTTTGGAGGGAAGAGAGGAAGTCATGATCCGTGAGAAGGGAATAAGGAAGCCCTATGACGCACCTGGGAGCAAGTGTGCCGAGCACAAGAATTAACCACGGGCGAACTGAGTTGTGCGATATTTCCATATTTGGGAGTATTTTGCTTCCTGTTCATTCAGAAGTGGAATGAATGCAGATTTTTTTTGAGGAAGTGTGTTCATGTGCTCGAAGGGTGTCCTCTGTGGGCCAAGCACAAAATTTAACCCCGGGCGAACTGAGTTATGCAATAACTTTACTGCACCAATTCCCCAAACTCCACCGCTTCGCCCTTGATGTTCTCTCCATCCCAGGTATATTCAATCTCCTTTCTCTCCCGGGTACTTCGGTTTTGCTCAATTGAATTGGCTCCTAGGATCTGCTGTTGCTGTTGAAAGGATCTTTTCGGGCGGAAGGGACACCATATCCCTGCGGCGTGCGAGTTTGAAGGCCGAGACCGTGCTGATGTTTTTCAAGAATCAGCTTCGTATGCGGCGGAACACACTTAATGTGGAGCTCGGAGAAGAGTAGATATCATTAGGAAATATATACAGTATAGTAGGGTTCCTTGGATAGTGAGACATCCTTGGGTATTATTTTTTTTTACACTCCCGAGCGTCATCCCAGGTTAAAATTTTGTTACGAAATACATCCTATATCGAAGCCTCATGTTCTGAATTAATTTCAAGCGCATAGACGCGTCGGTGCTGGAAGAGAAGGTCGTTTGGTCTAATTCATTGCCTAATCAGGTCATCAATCACTTTCCTTCTCGTTGATTGTCCATCAATCGGGCCACTATTGACCTGAACTATTTCCCTTATTAAGGTCAAACTTCTTGGCTGCAATCTCCTCTAAAAAATCGGGCAATCCGGCCGAGATTGATGCATCTAAAATGAGATCGCGCACACAAAAGACGTGACACCTTTGTGGGCACGTGATACATTTGTTGACAAGTGATCGTCCTTCTTCTGTCCGCGCCCAGCCGCGCCGCTGTCCGGTCTCCCGCGCAAATCCGACCTATCCCGCCCTGAATCCGACTGCTACGGGAATAGCCGCCAAAAGTCAACCCACAGGAGCCGATGGGCAGAATGATGATGTGTGACATCACGCTATCCAAGGAACCCGATGTGTGACTGTTCGGCCGTTGAGATCAATTTTTTTATCTGGCTACATTCTACACACTTAAATTGTGAAATTTCGAGGCAGTATAGCTCATTATAAGTTCTAGTATGTACAAACTTAAATCCAGATTTAATTTCTTTACATTGCGGACTTGGCATCAGAAACATCAAAGTGGGTATCCAAGGAACCCTACTATACTGTATTTGGTTCAGAAAAAAATGTACGGCCGTAAACTCCGTATACGGCCGTAACGGCGCCGTACCCGTACCGTGGGGCCCTGGGCGAGACATTTTACGGTACGGTACGGCACTGCCGTACCTGTAAAAACCCGTAAAGTATATGGCCGTATACCGTAACGGTACGGCGCCCAGCCCTATGCCTGAGGCCCTCTTTTCTCTGCCAGATAATGTCACAAAATTAGGGTTGAATTAAAATGAGAATGGACTAAATTTAACTATGTACTGAAAATACTGGGGCATAGGGACTAAGTGGCAACTGTGGAGCTGGTCGAGGAAGGAACATCTTTGGGAGTATCTTCATTAGGTTGTATTTTGTCGCTCAAAAGGACAGACTCATGCAGACCAAGAGATCTGCAGATGTCACCACAATGGTGGTCCTGAATGCGGTTTGCCCACGCATGGTGGATTCCGAGTCGCCGCAGACACAGTGGATACAGAGAACCCGGTTCACCCAAGTACTTTTGGGGAACTGGAGATGAAAATGAAACATGGCGGTAGCGGTTGCTTCCCACCGATCTATCCAGCCGTACAGATGGATCGGAAGAACGGGCTGCGCTAGCTGCTTCTTCCCTACTGTACAGAAGGAGGGACGGGAACCCAAGCAGGATAGGATACTAGCCCTACGTACTACGTAGTACCCACCCAAGGCAGGACGGAGGCTACGCTGGTTGGACACTTCCGGTCAAACATGTCCAGCTCGGCGAAGCACTTCAGCCGAAAGAAAGCAATCCGTGGGCAGAGGCATTGGAGCGTCGTAAGAATGCCGAGTCATTGTCCGGGTCCACCCTCTACGATGATCGAGTCGAGCAGAGTTCCTACGCCAGCGGAAGTGGCTTTCATGGGGATTTTTTCGCCGATGAACCATCGAGTTTCGCGTTTGATTGGTAATCCACCCCTGACCGTCTTCCTGCCAAGGGGTTTCCTGGCTGATTTATTGTCCGCGCGATGTAATGTACTATGTAGCCCGTTGTGACACATATGGGAATTGAAAGTGACCGCTTCTGATTTGTTGTTCTGGATCTCTGCGCTTTAAGAATCATTGGTATGGACATGTCTTGAACCAAAAACATACACCGCCGGCAGGCAGGATTTTTTGAGTCTGTAGGAAAGAAAAGTGTTCCAAAATGAGCCAAGAAGCCCCAATTCTTGAGGCTTACCCAGGGGAGAACTAAGGCACACACCGGCTCCCCTCATTAGTCTCTGTAACAGAACCGATATACTAGTGACGATCAAGATGTACTAGTATATGGTCTGTTAGTAATCACAGGCCGCTTGTTGGCGGACTGACACCATACCCAGTATAGCAATGTAGCTGCAATAACACTTGCTTGAAGACCTTTGATGATCATTGCCCTGTCGCTCTCTTCGCCGTCGATTCGCCTCCCTTTCAGCCACAAATTTCGCGGCTTCAATAACACCACCAATGACGATCAATTGTATCCTTGCAACGAAGTGCACCGATCCCGACCTTTGTTCCTCGCTGACATCCAGGGATCCCTGACAATGATGAAGTCTAAATGTTTTACTGCACCCGACTTCAAGGAGCTTATAAGCTCAGCCCTCCTTTGTATTCCTTCGTTCGAGGTTCGCCCCCTCGTTCTCCACCTTCATTTGAGTTCTTTATCCTTTCCCAATGTCAGATCCATCATTCCCTCCGTTCACCCAATCTCCCAGCGCTCCTCCGCCTGTCTGAATCAATGGCCCGCCAGCGACTGCTGATATTCCCCCGGCTCCGTCGTCCACTGCTGCCCCAACCTTGCCCGGAATTTACTACGATTCTGGCGGGAGACCGTGGCACCGCGGTCCTGATGGCAATTGGTTCGGAAGTGCGCACTTTGTGAGTTACGCTCAAAGTGTTCCACACATTTCTTTGACACACCCCAGCCGCCTCCGCAGCCCACCACTGGGCCTTTGACTTCGAGCTCTGGCCCATTGTCCCACGCTAGCCAGGTACGAGCTCAACCCTCCCTCTTCTCTTGTCGTTGCATTGACCAGAGATACAGTGGTGCTCATTGAATGTGCACCGCAGTGTTTACCACATTGGGGCCACCTGGTGACCCCAGACAACTTGTAGACATGAAATATAGCTAAACGGAGGACTTCTTGACACTTTTCCAATTTTCCAAATATGGTAATTTGCCCACAATCATGGGTTTTATGAGCCTCTGAAAATTACCTCTTTTGGAGGTGACCGTGGGAAGAAACGAAGAGCCTCCATTAGCATAGGACTAATGCGGTTCCGGCGTTTTGTATCAGTCTCAGCTGCCGAGGAAAAGATTATTTTGGATGGCACAGAGGTTGCCTGGATTGAGGCATAGTCGGTGAAGAGGCGGTATATTCTGGGCCACGTTGTTTTCCCGTGATTCTATAGAATAAGAGGCTCAGCGGTTGTTGCTAGATTGCATATGAACTTTGAGCAAGGACGCACCATCCAATAGCCAATCATATCAGTCGAGCCCCTGGGAGGAATCACACTATGCTCGTAGTGCCTCACCTCGTCTTCAATCGACTGGTTCCCACCTGTTCTTCCTGTCGAAAAATCGAGAGACTGTTGGGAATGACGATAGCGCCTGTGCCACGTTTGCTATTCCTGTGTGCACTGTTGTACCCAGAGTTCAAGAATGCACCACTGCCGGAATCTGATTCAGATGCCACAGGAGAGCTTGAGCTGGAACCATTTTCGCCGATAGCTGCAGCTTCATAAGCTTCAAGCTTTCAAATTTTCAGTACTTGTTTCAGGGCCTCGGATAAAGTTGGAAACCCTTGTCAAAAATGATTTCTTTGCCATCGCTTGATCCACAGGGGACCAATTCTGCTTGATCCATTCCAAACGAACGGACGGATTGATGTTGTGGTGCTGTATGACACCGTAAAACTTTCCGCAGTTCTCGCAGAATACAAAGGATCACTCACTGGCCTGTGATAAGGGGAAAAGTGGAAATAAATTCACACCACTGACCGTCCCGCACCGTCTCAGAGCCAGAATACGGGATAAGACGGCCGCCATTTTGGCGGGCCGTTACCGTCTCGGCTTTGGAAATTTACGGCGATACCCGTTTACGGGACGGTGATCAGCCCTAGTGGATTTCAGCCCGATCTAAACCTGATTTGATAATTGGAGTTTCAGTCTGCATGCGAAGTGTACTGAAACTTGGTAATCCTCTAATCTCGATACTGGAAGTGAGCGCATTTACTGGATAACATGTATATGGCTACGAAAAAAAAACAGTACATAAATACGAGTTCCTGCCAGGCAAAATCACGGCCCCTACACCCAAGTTAAGATATTTCGTGGTACACCCATGACTTCTGTAAGAGCAATTAGCCGAATTTTGACACAATTTCTTTGTGGGTTGAATTTGGGAGCAGTCTGGACAGAGGTGTATGATGTGATGATTGCCATAACTCAGAATTCAAATGTTAAATCTTTCCTTTTTCAACCTGGAAACCACTTCACAGTACATGTTCAACCTCGGCATTTGACGTCGGGACATACCAATGATACCAAGAATGATGGATTTTACTGGGGAAAAAGGTAGGGCACTCAAGTCTGGAACATAGCTTTCTCGAAAAATAATGACAGAACCTGTCCTTTAGTGGGAGGGGGCAGAAAGCAGAAGGGACAAACAGGGAGTACTTATGTAGAAATAGGGAAGGGGTGCGGGGGCGGGAGAACGGCAAGACGGGGGAGAGCAACGGGAAGTCAGAGACAGAGATAGGAAGGTGATACGGGCGAGGCCCGTCATTATACTGTAAGCGAGCCGCGCGGGCGTCCCACATGAGGGGGGCTTCCAGATGTAAGAGTCGCCCCCGGGCGGCGGTGTTTTTGTCCAACTGTTGGCGTGGCGCAAGCCTGTTTTGCAAACTGAAAAGTGAACTCTCATCATGGCTGACAGACAGAAAAAAATTGATTTGGCTCACAATTTTTGCTCTTAAACAATAAATGAATACTAGTGGAGTGCACTGGACTCGGCAAGCCCATAATTTGGGGCGAATGGACCATGTTGGACTGACTCGTCCCGGGTGGCGATGGTTAGTATCAAACCAGTGAGCAAAGCAATAGAAAAATAGCACAAGCCCTGAATGTAAACACTTGTTAGACACATTGAAGTCACTCAGATTACATAGATAGTTTGTTGTGGGCAAGAAATGCACGCAAGCCCGTGGTCGTGACCAAGATCAAGCCCAAGCCCGTTTGTCTGATGCCATCAGACCAACGGGCTTGTGTTCAATTTGCAAGTCGACGTCAACAAAATTTTTAATACTTATGCAATGGAATTCTGTATCAGATCTCTTTGAGTCGACTAAAGCATTAATTTTGAGTGGTAAATTATGCTCATGAAGCTCGTTCTCGGGTATGAACACCATTGCAGTAGGATGGTTCGCATGCTAGATATAATAGTTTAAATGATCTAAATTTTTGATATATTGTATCTGAGAGTATTCCAGAGGGCAGGACATGCCAGTATTTTTTGTATGACTTTTAATTTTGATGTATTGTACATTATGACGAACACAATTCCGTCCCACCAAATCTTCGGGAGAAGTACAAGTCATATAAAAAAATACCGGTATGTCCTGCCCTCCGGAATACTCTGAGATACAACATATCAAAAAATTAGATCGTTTGAACTATTATATCTAGCATGTGAAACCATCCTACTGAAAAACAGTTGAATCTGAGCCATTAGGTCAATTCAAGTGACTAATCGAAAATCCTAAGGTACCATGCCCTCCGGATTTTCAATGCCAACAAAATGAGCATATTCTCAAGGCAAACGGTTGAGAATTGATCTTAGGAGAACCATCCGATGCAAATTCATTGAAAAAAAAAAAAAAAACCGGCTGCGCCCTGCTCTCAACGTAAACAGGGGCGGCAGGCTCTACCAGCCCATATTCGAGTGCGCGACGGCGGATGGTGCGGGAGGGGACTTCAGTGACTGGGGCAAGACCGGTGGGTCCACGAAGCTCAAGGCCCAAAGCGAGGAAGTCGTAGTCTATCTCGATCCGGGGCCGTCCACGTTGGCCACTAGGCTCTTGATGTGTGACTGGGATGGCAGGCCTCGAAGGGATGTCCTCTGACTGAACGGCGGCAGTGGCCAAGGCATCGATCATGGCATTGATACTATCCTCCATGACCTGGCGTTCAGCTGGAGGGATAACATCGGAATGCTGTATGAATGTTTTGATTGAGCCAGCACCGTAAATAAGTTGGAGACACACCTGCTGAATCGCTTCAAGCATACGTAGCACACCGCCATTATGCTCTTGAAGACAGAGACGGTCTCCAATTTGGGTGCGAAGAGCTGCATTAACACGATCCCCGAGTTGCATGAATGCGATGCGGATGGTTTCAAGCCGCAGAGGGATAAGCACAGGCTCGTTGTCTGCCATGCAGGATGAAAGAGAAAGCACTTTTGCTTAGGGGCGTAACATATCCAGGCTGTTATTGTTTGGGTAATCATGCATTCACAAGTGAAATTATTTGTGAGGCCCCGTGAAAGTGAAGTACATGTCAGAACCAAGTTGAAGGCAACCTTGGTGAAATCATTCTCTGGTAAAATCAAGAACAGGATCAGTGAAGCGCAAACGAGATTCAGCGAAGCGAAAACAAGATCAGCCGCAGGAAAACAGGATCAGCCAGAGCGAGACTGAGATCAGAAAACTGACAACGAGATCATTAAATCGAAATTGAGATCATAAAATCGAAAACAAGATCAAACCAGACGAGATCAAGATCAGCACTTGTGATCTCACTTTGATCTTTAGTGATCTGGTTTTGATTTGGTTTGATCTGAGTCTCGTCATTGTTGATTTGATTTTAGTGAGCCACAGCTGCAACTTCAGCTGGTGTGTTGCAAGCTTTCTGATTTTGGTTGTGATCATGATGATCACGGAACGAAAATGAGATTGATATCAGGAAAACAAAAACATGATTAAAGTCCAAAAAAGGACACCTATATCTTGGGACACTGCCACTATTTACCCTTCACACAGCCACTATTTTCATTGCATCGAAAAACACGGACAAGTAAAAAATCGAGGTGCCCAAAACCTCATTGCGAAGATATTAATAGAACGATTACATAAGTACTCGTAACAGTTGCGGCAAATTTGATTGCATTACCATATATGGCAATTCCCATCAAATGACATCGGGTGACATCGTACAACCCCACAGCGCACTTAGTCTGTAGTTCAGCGCGCCACTGACGAGTGGTAGTCTGCTTATTACCAATCATCAAATGTTCCCACGGCCTTTGCTTCCACGTCACCACTTCTCTCTGCTTTCCCTCTCTGCTCCCTGGCCTTCCCACGAGTGTTGATGAAGACTCGTTATCATCTGCGGGACTCCAAGGAGTGTGCTATGCTACCAACACTGCCAAGAGGCACCGGAAACTCTCAGCCAAGACTCCCCATCGCATGCACTCAAAGAAAAATGCATTGCGAGCAAGTCTGCACTCGGAAATGTGCCCCGAATCTTCTCACAGAACAAGTCTTGTGTCGCTCGTCCCCAAGGCCTTGAAGACTCTCAAATTCGTTCACCCTCACGGCTTCCCTTCGGCTGGCACCTGTGAGTCGGGGACTTTCTTTGCTATTCCCTGTACATAAAAAAGTGTTTTCCTGCTTCCCTAGAGTGCTGACCACTTGTGTGTTGCGTCATATGCGACGTACTTCCGATGAGCAGTGCATGCAAGGTGTGGCCGTGCTTCCTTCTTCCTCAACAGTTGAGTTGACTGGACTGGTATAAAAATATTTTCTCATCAAGGCAGTCTTTACTGGCAACTTGAGAGCTTGAGACTGAGCCAGTTAGATTGGTATATTCAGGTGATCTCTCACCCTCGATATGCATCGGGGAATCCACGGAGACTTGCGAGCGTAATTGAAGTAGAAGTGATGGATGGTGATTATGCGGAGCGGCGGGAAGTGAGCCGAAAGCCTCGGCATCTGAACACGCCACAACGGATCATCCAGGCATAAGGAAGCGTTGAACTGTCATCAGATGAAGTCATCGGAGTTCTAAAACTCATCAAAGAAGTCATCGGAGATTGAAAAGGCTTCGGACAGACAGACAGACAACGTAATTTTATAAAGAGGGTGATTAAGGGATATCATTTCCGGTGGCGGGCCGTGCCTAGACTCGCAGGCCAGTCGACGTCCACTTGGTTACAAGACAGAGCGGGCGAAACGACGAATTAGGAAGTAGAGCAAATAGACACAACATCAGAGAAAACAATGATGGAACGACAACAAGGGTAACCTCGTGGACGGACTGGGCCGACACGTCGCATGTTTCAGTGATGAGTGTTTCCCCCGCCATTTTAAGAGGGTCGAACTTGAGAAAACGACGAAATCTGAAAAAATCGGGTTTTAGGTGCCTTAGTGAAGGTGGGATAACTTGAATTCTCTTTCCAATGAGCCTAACATATTTTTGGGGGGCCAGAAAAACAAGTAGGGCTCATGTGATAGAGAATGAAAAACTATCCATCCTCAGCTTGCACTTGCAGAGACGAATATTTCTAGATTTTTGCATTCTCTGAAGTCGTACTCTCTCATTTGGCGGGGAGAATGATCGTCACCAAAACACGCGACGGGGAGCCCAGCCGGTCCCGGGTTTGACCTGAGTTCTACGATGGCATCAAAATTCACCGGGCCGGCTGTCCACGAGCCTAGGCCGTGCCGCTTGTCGGCTTTACCTGCTTTCTCGTTCAGATTACGAAGCATCACGTGACACCATAACTTTCGCCACGTCACAGCGAGCACTGGTTTCAAGTCATGTCCTCCTCAAGAACCCTGTTGGTGTCACGCTCTGTCCAGACATCCCGTTGTCCTCATATCCTCCACAGCGTAGTGGCCATCTTTGTTCTGGGGCTCTGGGCATCCAACGGATGGCCGCTCCAGATTACAGGCCCTCGCTCAGCCCAGTACCATACCAACATGACAATAACCTGGACCAGCGTCTCCACTGATCCGCCGTTCGTTCGTTCCCTGCATTCTGTGATGACTGGACTGAGCCAACCGGTAGGGTACTGAAGATCCTGCTCACAAATGTATGTGCACTGAACGTCACTGCTCCAACTCTAACTTGATTACTCTATTGGATGTTCGGTAGTCCGCCCTGAATTTCATAGATGAGCTTCCGACCGTGTCAGCTTCGGATGGAAATCTCACAGTTGATATCTTCGATGTTCCAACGGGGTAACCTCCCACTCATAGACGCGATGGCCGAGACTTGACGACTCTACGACAGGGAGTTCAGTTTGACATTCCTAGACGAAGACAACAACCTTGTAGCTGCAAGCGTCATTGATATTGTTGATGCGGGATCTACAGCGAGCGCCGGCCCCTCAGGAAGCATCTCTGGATCGGGACAAGCTTCCTCCAGGTCTACATCCATTACTGCGAGCTCGCAGACCCCAAACGGGAGCAACCAAGCACCAACGTCAGTTCATTCTTGCCGCAGGTACATACCAAGTTCATGGATCACACAGCGAAGCCACAAGAAAACACAATGGCCTTATCGCAGGAACTGTTACGGGTGTCACGATCGCCAGCATGTTGGTGCTCCTGGTATGGTGGTACGCCCGCCGCAGGCGTGCCACGGCAGTCCAGGAGAAGTGTTTCAACACAACGGATGAGTCGCAATTTTTAGCTGTGCCGCCCATTGGCGCGATGCTCGGTAAGTACCCTGGTTGACTATTCGATCTCCATGTTTATTCCCTGCAGCGCCCGACCCGGATGAAGCTTGGCCGTCGGATGGGATCGAGGCCGCGCCGACACCCGAGGCGACACCAGCGACGCCCACACCCACTGCTGGTAGGATAATGAATGTTATGCTGAACTCGCTGGTCATCATCATTCATTGCAGAGCCTGTGGTCAATAACACAAAGCAGCCTATCATCCTGCGTTGGGAGCCGGCTGCGCCGGATCCTCCTGCGGAGTCCGCGGCATCGCGTCAAGAGCTTGAGGAAGAAGTACGAAGACTAAGGGAACATGTTAGTGCCCTCTCCCCACCATCTTATTCCGCGCATGGTCATGAGTGAGACCAATTTCGTGGTTCGGTCTTGCGTGTCCGGAAATGTAGTGCACCACCGATATCTTAGTTATGATCAGCCCTTGTCAGCATTTAGTTTTTTTCTCTCTTTCAATTGACGTCCTTTGAAATTAACTGGTCTGAGTGGCGGGGGGTCTGGGGGAAATGAGCCAGCGGACCTCACAGTGGGTGTGGGCTAGACCGGTAACTCGTGTGAATGCAGATCTGAGATTGACTTTCCCAACTCTAAACTCGCCGGCGTCGGACGAAAGACCTCAACAACGCAGTGTACCTGCTCCCCATGGTCAAAATAAAAATCCCACTATTCACGACCAGTACGTGTTCGACGTCCTGTGATCGTCTCGGCGGATCCACTTTGCCCACCATGAGCTGCAAGGAATTTGGCCTTTTTTGCTTTTTTATTTATTCTTCAAAATGGCTCGTGAGTTGAGCGTCGTGCAAATTGCCATCCCTTCGCACCGTTTTGAAAAATTCCCCAAGCTATAACCCACATTCACATCACAGGAACACTTATTCTCGATTGAGTTGTATAACTTATAACTTATAAGTTAGACTCGTTACCAGTCTGCCTTGAGGACGGCAAAATTTAGTGCAAGTACTATGCCGTAGGCAGACTGGTACGACTCGGGCTGTGCCAAAGGGCTGAGCCTGAGTTTTGATATTTTGAGTGGTGCCGATCGTCGGCATCCACGGTGGCTAAGCAGTCCCATCATTTCTCATGTAACTGAGGTGTTCGGCACTCGCTTTCAAGGACCTTAGAAGAAAATCTGAACGGACAAAATCATAGAGAATGATAATAAGATTTTTGCTTTCCTTTGCAGTTTTTGTCCCCGAGCTAAATTCAGAGAACCTAGCTAAGAAGAAAAAAAAATTCAAACTCCGGGCTCAGCCCTTTGGCACAGCCCGAGTTGTACCAGTCTGCCTACGGCATAGTGCTTGCACTAAATTTTGCCGTCCTCAAGGCAGACTGGTTACGAGTCTATGTATAACTTAGGAAAAGTGTCGCGGCGGTTCGAGGTGTCAACATTTCCAACTGTTTAACATTATCCACCAACGCCAGTGACCGCCTACAGTTTCGAAGCCAAGCCCACTTCTAAGCTCACATTACAGCTCTGTGACCCTGCATCTGGAACATTATCATCGTCATACGTACAGTTAAAGGACTGGAACACATCAACGAGGCCCATTGGTAGCCGATTATTCCCCGGGTATTTTTTTAAATCGGTATTGCTGGTGCAGTGCTCTTCCCTGTCGCGAGGATTAACAGCAATCGCTGAGGTGTAATCAAAGCAGATCGACATACGTCCACATATTGCATAGCCAGTGGCGATCAGGCCCCCAGCTTTTGATTGAGCGGTTATATTGGGCGGGGAGGCTGATACAGGAGCCCGGAATGATGCCAATATTTCCACATTCTCCACTCCAGCACAAGCCTGTGCATACATGGACAAAAGGTCCGCTCCTCTGATCATGGAGAATCAAGTGAGTTCCTAATTCCGACTGCGCGGACTGTCCTCACCGGAAAAATATCTAGGGAGAGCGCCGACCCAGCAGCGGCAGTCGCCAGAATCTCTAAAAATGCCCGGATTCTCATGGGGCTGAATGAGGTCCTACATATTCTATCACCTTTATAGATATTATGTACGGGGTTCTGCTTCCCGCTGGCCGAACGGACGCTCCTCAGTCATAATCACCAGCAGACGACACCTCGAGGTATTGATTCCATCCATCGAGTTCGCATTAAAATGTAGGTGCCGCCACCATTTCTAGAGATCACGATATCTGCTTCGCATTTTCCGGTTCAACGATTTTTCTATGGCCGTAATGTCGGATATTTTTACGTTTTCGAAGCATACAAATTTACCTTGACTCTGTGCAGATTATCTCCATGTTGGATATTATCAAGCCCGATACACTGGATTGCTTCATAGAAATTTACTGTTTGTTTGTATCTTTGCTGCGCGGGCGGAAGAGCTCTGATTTTTGCACCCAGTTATTCAGGAATTACTGGAGATAGATTTGCACCGGGTAATCCGCACTCAGAGCCTCACCGATGACCACTGTCAAGTACTTATGTGGGCTAATTTAGAGGCCGCTCATGCGCTTCCATTCAGACCGCGCTGAGCTGCTAGCGGAAAAAGCACTCGAGAAAGTGTGGGCTGTACGTTGAAATGAGGCGGTGAAGAGGACACTCACAGATAAGTGAATGCAGTCAAAGAAAGCGCTCCACAGCGTGTCCAGCGACGAACCCAATGAAACGAGACCTCACACTGGACAATACTAGCGTTCCGGGATCATTTAGGTCCCTAGCTGGGGTGCAACAAAAACAGATGCAAAGGAGACCCTGCCTTTTGAGCGTGAACGGTGATCGGGAACGTCGAAAATAACAATCTTTGATCTGTCGGGTGAATCCGGAGAGCAAAAGGAAATTAGATGTGCGAGTCTTGGAGCGGGTGAGAAAAACAGAGAGCATAAGGAAGCGGGCAAACACGTACAATGTAATACGAGGGCCCTGTTAAGCTAGTCTGTTGTTAACGGGGCATGATTGATTGGAGGTGGACCTTATTATATAATCGATGGAGTTTGAATTCGTTCCCACGCCCCTTTCACGCGCGCGGTCACTTGCCCAGGTACGTAACTCCATACGCACCATTCATCTCATTCCTTGCCTCGCACGACAATCTCCATCCTTACCATTGCCCTCTTCTGGCTTAGACAGAACGGCACTATTCCCACCCGCTCCTAGTTCATCTCCCACATGCGTCGCTACTTTCCCTCAGAAATTGCGGGCTAATCTATGCGCTCTGGTGTCTGGTGGTGCAACTGCTCTCGCAGCCAAAGGTCGGGGTGCCCAGTCACTTCGTAGAATTCCTTCCAGGCTTGGAATATAACTGATTTCCCGTGCCCCGGGGCCCAGTGCAAAACAAGGTCATCGGTGCCTCTTTTTTCCCTCTCGTCCGATTTTATCAGCCAACAGAAGGAACGCTCTTGTTTGCTCGTCGTTCAAGATATGTTTAATCACGAGGGCAAAGCACAATTGCTAATAAAGACTGCCATGGCGACTGATCTGAGTGTGAGTCTGACTTCGCACGAAAGTATTCATACAATTCCTGGGCCCTTTTCGCCTCGTCTTGTAGAGTCGTACACAATGCATGTGGTATTTGCTCAGATAATGCACGGAGACGGTGAGGATTATTTTCACTTTGCTCGGCCGGGCAGAGACCATGTTTTATCAGCAAGTTCTTCTCTGTCAAGAGATTTTTGCTCGCCATGCTGTCTTCGACCACATCATCCTCGTCACCGATTCGTACTCTCCCGTTGAATTCAGCCATCAACTCGACATTTGCGCCGCTTTTCACGGAATAAAACCCGGTCTTGTCTGCTTCCGAGACGATCAGTTCGGCGTCCCGCATGGACCTGGGACATGGACTTTCTCAACTCCTCCAAAGCGTGAGTCCAGCTTGTTTCTGGAGATTTCACCGGTGAGGACTTGACTGGTGACCAGGGCTGAAATAACGCTAGAATAACCACCGCATATTTGAGTTGATCTGCTTCTATGTCGTTTCGAGGCACTCGGTAACCGATGAGAACAGGAATGACGGGAACTGTACTGCAACGTCAAATAAGAGGTGGTCGGCCGAACGAGATTTCCCTTACCTTGATTTATTCTTCTCGTAGCTATCCCTTCCTACAGGTATGGCAATATACGTTTTAAGTGGTAGATTGACCGAAGAAAGGTAACTCACTGCATTTTGGCGGCTCCTGGACGCACGTGGGTCCAGGTTTGGCGAGCCTTAGCCGAGGTTGGTCTAGACGCCTCGGTAGGGTTTGCCGGGCAGGGCTGTGCCCAGCCTTGCCGAGGTGCGTGCGAGGCTGCCTCGCACCACTGTCTCGAGATGCCTTGAGTCTCCTCGATCCACCCCGCAACAAAACTGGTTTCTTTCACCGCTTAGCCCGTAAAAGGCCGCCTAACCAGCAGGAGGGGTGTATTTGAAGTGTCGGATATACATAGAGTCGGCTAACGGGGGTTGCTAGGCACGGCGGAGTCGGGGCCCGCTGTGTTACGCGACGGTTACAGGACTTCGGCTGTCGCAGGCAGCTCAGTCTCCCTCAATCTCTTATTTTCTAGCTAGTCCCTGTACTAGGCACTATTAACCATTTAATCCCCATGAACTTTTGGGTGGTATTAATATGATGCACGCAACTTGATCTAAAATCAGCTATTCTCATGTCAGTCTATTTATATTTTGTCACGGAGGTTGGTTCAAGAGGTGATCATCCGTGGAATCCCTGACACAAGGTACCCGTGAAAACCAAAATTTTCCCCAAAAGGAAAGAGCAAGATCCCGAATTTTTCTGAATGAATTGGACCTTTCTGCGTAACTTTCAGAAATTATTGCTGAGGCTCAAGACCCCTCCCTACGTAATAATGATCGCATCAAAACCCATATATGGTGCCTGTTAGACCATATACAGTAATTTTGAGATGCGATCAACTTTGCACTCCCACGACCCGGAAAAATCAAAAATTTCACTCCGGACCACAATTCCCGTCGTTTCCTCTCCGAGATTAGAAGCTGGGACAAGATTCCGCCGATATTTCTCTGCAACAATATTTTGAAATGGTTTCTGCCCAACACAATCCATGAAAATCACCCTTTTTTGTCCGCCCACCGACTTAGCATTTCCAGACTCAAGACCGCATTTTTGTCTGTTTCTGACCTAGCTTTCAGGTCCTAAATCTCAAATTTTTGTCCATCTGCGGACCTAGGCTTGAAAGGGATAATCAGAGGTCCTGTCTTAGTAGAGAGCCTGATTTTTGGATTTTGGCCGTGCATCACATTTTCGTCAGCGGTTTTCGCGTAAGCGGCTTTTCTCTCCGCCGAAAATCTCCGGCTTCGCGCAAGGGGTAAGCGAAACAAAACTTTCGGCATCAACTATGTACCCAAAACCTCACGTCAAGACCCCGGAACCAGTGAGACCACCACCACCCGGTCCGTGATCCGACGTCCTAATGTGGCTCGGCTAAAGTCCTGCTGGGCGCGTCTCGAAGAATATAATTGTATGTAGTTGTCCTGAGCTTGAAATTCATGGAAGTGCCTCAAAATGACCATCTTGAATCCGTTTTCAACCCCTCCAAATTTTTATTAGGGGTACAACTGCATTCCTCAGCTCTGTCAGTCGAAAGTTCGGAGAAACTTGGGCATATGGGCATGTTTAAGACCATTGTGAGCTATATTTTGTGGTACACATTTACATTTAGAAGGACAGCTTGAAAACTATCTTAAAGAAGAGGCTGACCATAAGAAGGCCCAGTCCGAAGCTTGGTATGACATTGAGCCTGAAAGTTTGACAACTGGCCATTGGACTCGATCCACCAAGGAGTATCACCTGAGGAACACTATAAACGAATTTAAGACAACAGATAATGATTCAACTGTACAGTCGAAGCCCTCCTAACCCATAGCTCTATAAACCCATAATCCCTCATACCCCATAGGAATCCAATAGAACCATGCTCGTCCCGCAGGAATAACCCATAACTCTCCAATAACCCATACCCCATAGCCCGATGAGCTGAATTTTTTCAGAACCCATAGGCCCAAAGTGCAAGTCCGATAGAGCCGATGCTTTCGTAGATCATTTTGAGTGTGGGTTTTGGGAAGCAGACATGTAAATAAGGTGTCATTAAACCATGTATTTGACCTACTGGTGCTGCATTGGTCAGTTAACACTTGTCAGGTGTGGAAAATTACGATTTGATGATGTCAAAATGAACTTTCGGCCGTTTCCGGACTTCGGCAAGCAAATTTGTCTTTGTTTGTCCTGCTCTACCAACCCATACTCTCTCATAACCCATAGGGTTGGTCGGTAACGGAGGGGTATGGATTAGGAGGGCTTCGACTGTACCTGCTTTGAAACTCGCCCAAAAGAAATGACAAAAATGGCCCGGGATTACCATGAGGCTACACAACATGTTGATGTCCCCGATGAGGACTACGGTCGAATGATGTGCACTGAAGCTAAGATGCTCATCAAGTCCTGTTGCATGAGCCCAGATTGAAGGGGTTTCCGGTGGTCAGAGATGACAATGCGGGCAGTAGCAGCACCGTAGGGGACTGGTAGCTCGTCGGAGAGCCTGTATCTGGGTAATTTCCCAAATAGGTAATTATCTGTCAGTCCTCCACCCGCCAAAATTGACGTCGACGGATTGTGGAGCCATCACCCACTATTTTCTGCGCACGGTCCGAAAGCTATTGGCTCGCTCCAATGGCTTCTGCGCAACCAGGTTGATGTTGTGCGGCACCGCAATGTAACGGAATCACTGAGCGTATATTGCCAAGCCCAGAGCATGCTGCAAAAAAAAAAAATTGAGGCACAGGAAAGTTTCGTATTGGCCAGGGCTATCGATTGGCGGCAACCGCAGTCAAAACTTGCTTGTGTATCGACCAAACGCTGCCCCAGACTCACATGCATGATTTCAGGGCCTGCAAAGATTCCTGGAATTACGGGAGGGTCGAAATGGAGGTGGTTCCCCGTTTTGGACAGCCGCCCCTCGTACACATTTTTTTCATGTTCGTGAAGCTTCGGAGAATAGACTGAATTCCAATCGCGCCACGGGCCCACGGATCACCGACTGAATTTTCTAAGGCTCCAACCATTTCCGTTTGTAAACGCTTCAAACGTTTTTAACCGCTTTTATTTCCATTGAGTTTTGCCGGTGGGCACAAACACTTTGACAGCTCATCTATCTCTATTTTTGTTTTATAGCTCCGCTCACAGATGCCCCACAGGCACGTCAACGCGACCCAATTCATAGTCGTGTCCACCCTTGCATGTCCGTATTGTCCGACTGAGCTCTTACAAACTTGTTCTTACAATAGAATGCACCTCTATTGTGTCGGGTCATGCTTTTCAAAATGCCCGCCATTTGAATGCACGTGTTTCCTCATCCCTGCCAAATACAGCCGAGCTTGTTTGTTTTCCCACGCCCTTCGCACACTGCGGACTAATAAATACATGAGATCGACCAGAAAAACCCACTTCGTCACTCAGAGTCAGAACTCCGACCTCCCTCCGTCATATGTGATGCACACTGCACTGGTCCATAAGCCGCATAATATTTCGCACTGGAACAGCCCAGCGGAGACACGCAGGCCCAAAAATATGATTTCCATGGTCGGGCCGAACCGAGCCTTGTAGGCTGTATAATATTGTGGCTAGCTGATCGGCCGAACCGACGTCCATAGGCCTGAGGATCGAGCTCAATGTCTTCTGATTATCACAGAGAATAGCAGATTATGTACAGTAAATCAGACGCATAACCACTCTGCCAACCGGCCGATCACTCCTTCGCACTCCTTAGTCAGCCGCTGTTGAGCTCCCATTCGCGGGCTCATGTTTGCGCTCAACTCCTGGATGGGGACGGTATGCGATTGGGAGGAGGAGCGAGCATCGCGGTGATACGTACGACAGGACAGACGGAAACTCACATCCATTCATCCACTGTATTCATTATGTTTCCTATACAAAAAAAAAAAAAAATTCCGCCCAAAATTTCGCCGTTTTGAACCCTCGTTCTGTCATTCAATCCTCCAGGAGCGATATTACATACTTACCAGCAAATCAGGGATGGTTGAACTGATGATGGAAAGGGGGCATACCATTCGCTGTCGACATGTGAATTGAAGCTACAGTTTTTTTGAGGCAATGTGGACCGATGCACCGAATGGCTTTGCGCCCTTCGCATCTGAGCTTGATTGGATGATTGCAGAGTGGGTTATCAAGGATGGGCCAGGCCACAAAGCGTTTGACCGGTTGCTGGATATTCCTGGGGTGCGTATGAGATTCTATTTCTCTCTGAACTCTTGTTTATATTCGAATAGGTCCGTCAGAAGCTTGGGCTGTCGTACTCTAACATACGCGGCCTGCACAAAATTATTGATCAAATTCCGGAGCGCGCAGTCTGGACATCGAAATCACTATCTTTCCCCGATCGCCCAGACGAAAAATACATCGTTCGATGGCTGACTCGTTTGCCAGGGTTATTATGGGTAGGATTCCAGGATAGCACCTGTTTCCCAATTGGGCCAACCCCCTACGGAAACAATAGTCGCTAGAAGGGGATGCTAGTCTCCCACCGCTGCCTATGTCGGTCGGAACCATTCCGACACCGTGTTCTGCTGGGGCAATCTCTCTCTTTCATCCTCCAGCTTGCAGAGTCCTTGACATGACTGCAACAAGTCGCCGGTCACTGCCTAGCAGCTGTGTCGGGACCATTCTGACTCACTGGTGCGGGAGCGATGATCGAATATTATTGAGTGGCACCTTCATCGTATATTATTGAGGTCTGTAAGGTCAACGAAAAAAGGCGAGCTGCTGTAGCATTATCCAGTTAGACGGTGTCGGAACCGTTCCGATGCACTGGTGGAGCAACAGATTCCCTTTCAAATTTTCTGACCCTTCATCATATATTATTGAGGTCTGCAAGGTCAACGAAAAAAAAAAAAGAGCTTCTGTAGAATTACGCAGTTAGACGGTGCCGACACAGCTTGTTAACAGCATAGTATTTGACTCATAGAATAGGTATAAAAACCGTCGCCTGGTACGTCGGTAAACCGGCGCGCGGGAGCCATTTACCCAAATCTGCAGCCAGAGAGAGATTAACCTGAAGAAAAGCATTAGCCTGATTTAAACGAGTTGAACGCAGCATTGAGATCACCGCCAACACCCGTCATTTTCCCGGTACCGTCGTTCACAAGAGCTGTATCAAATCGGCCTGGAAGCTCCTTGCCGTTCTTGAGCTGCTTTCCAGGCTGAACATGGATGGCGTCGACCACGGAGTTTGTAGGTCCACCGGTTGTGTAGGGGTCTTCTGTTGTATATTTGATTCTGTGGAAGACAGCAACAGCATTGAATGGTAGAGCGATGTTCGCCGACTGGGCTTCCACCTGAGCTGGAGATAGAGTCGGATGGTTGAGCCTAACGATGAAACGGGTGAGCGCGTCCCGAAAGAATTTTGCGCCGTAATCAGCCACAAGTCGGGTTATCCGGACCGATTTGCGCGTCGATTTAGTCATTTTGAGCTGCCGTTCATACACGATCCCGGGAGGCAGGGTATAGCTTTATATACATGATGTAATGGGAGCAGGAGTGGAGTTTCAGAAGATTAAAGTCGGTGCGGACCCCAAGATCAACAAAGATACCCTTGATATCATGGAAGCGCTGCAGCGCATTCGAGAGGTGGGCAAGAGTCTCGCTGGTATGCATAGGGTACTGCGCCTGATAAACGAAATCAAGAATTCCGCGGACAGCGGCGAGAAGCCGGCTCGGAGAGAGGTGATCAGGGAGACGTATGTCAACGATGATTCCGAGGAGGAAGCGGGAGATCTGGTCGTGTTCCTTTCCAGTGACGCGGGAGAGGTTGGAAATACCACTCATAAAGAGCCGGATATTATGATTCGGCGGAAGACGGCGGCAGCGGGCATCAATCTCCTCCTCCCCGCAGCAAGACTTGAGCCAGGAAATGAGGTGCTTGACAATTCCCTGGTAGAGCTGGTGAAGCACGTCGGAGCTGATTGAGCTGAAAATATTTGTGTATGGCAGCCCCTCCCAGAATGGGTGGAATATGGGTTTAATGCCCGCCTCGGCGCACGCTTGGGCATAAATTGTTGGTCCCTCGTCCAATGCATCGAGCGCAGAGAGAATATTCTCTAGATCACGCAGAGGAGACTTGGTTTCCTCTCCAAGCTCATCCCGCGGAACTTCGCAAGTCGGGCACTCACCAGTTTTCACGGCCGTCGCCAAGCATTGCTCCGGATGATCTCCGACAAATGTGGCGTATATCGGGTGACCACGACGTGTCACCCCATCACCGCTTGTCAAGAGCATGCCCGTCACTCTAGTTGTCTTCAGAGGGGCGAGGATGTAGGACATGCATGCGTGAAAGACGTTTGCCAGGATTCTACGGCGCGCGGCACTATTTTTGACATTTTTCATGCGCGAAGTGGGGAGATAGCCGAGGAGGACGTAACTGCGGCGAGATGGCTTGCGTCTGATTTCTTTCGGGATATTTCCAATCGACATGTAAACGGGGTACGCGGTTTTGTTCCCAAAGACCGTAAGTTGGGTTTTGTCGGACGAAATGATGATAGGAATAATGGTCGCCCCAGGGTGATCCTTTTCTACCGCCTCCTGCAGATGGTAAATAAGTGAGTATCCTCGTCATACCAACGACAACTTCCCAACTGACCTGAGTACTCCACCACCACTTCCCTGTATGCATGTTGTGATACATCCGGATGGTTTTGTCCTTGTCGATATAATGGCGCTCTGGTGCAACGAAGAGATATGGCGCAAATGATGTATCTCCTCATAGCGCGTGAACACATTCAAGGATGTCACGCGAATACAGGGAGAAGACCTCGCCATTAACAACGACCTCTGATCGTGTGGACTTGGGACGACCGGGAAGCTTCTCGTCAATGATTTTATTTAAGTTGGACGGAATTTCCGTATGACAGGTCAAGAGCAGAGCGAACCTACGAAATAATAGTCGGGAATATTGTATAATACAATAGTGAAGCCCGTACACCCTCGACATTGAGCATTCTGAAACAAAATGCTGGCATGAACTTTGAGTGATTCCGGGCATTTAGGCACCATTTAACCCATACCATACCTGTGCCAATGTTGCACAATAAAATAATTTGGTGTTTTCTGAAAATCAAGTTCGTGGATCTGCATGGTATTGAAAAACTGTCATACTATCTTGAAAGTACTTGTAAAAGTGACCATACTCATATTTAGTTGACCCAAATTGATAGGTATTTGAGCTCGGAATAGCCCATGCAAAATGCCCATTTTTGCATTTTTCGATCGGAGTGGTGTGTCTTGTAGAGTTCATGTCTGGGTTGAAAATCATGCATAGAGACTGCATCAGACCTGTCACCTACTGCCTCGTCTTCATCGCCCTCCTCCAGGTCTTTGTCTAGCCAGTCATCATCATCTGGAGTCAGTTGTGTGGGCATTTCATCAGCTGTTCCATCTGACATAGCCTCTGAAAGACTATTTAAAAATTCCTGTTTTTGATTTTTGGTGCTTTTTTGACTCGTGGTCATCTGAAAGAATTCATAGAGTGAAGTATTATCAAAAGTTGATGACCGATAAATGTAATCATCAACATTTTTTGTCCCTACATATCCCCCTCAGCACGAAGTCATACAACACGCTCACTTTCATCTTCCTCATCCCCGTCCTCGTCTGAAGGGTCCAATTCAGTTGACTCCGAATTGGGGCTGGTTTCTTCAAAGGGTTTGGTAGGCAAGCATTTTGCAAACTCTGCGACATAACTCTTCCACCAAAAGACCCTGAAATCCAGATTTGTATAGTGGTCAGGGCTCTCCAGTAGATGGAGAGATGCCCTGGGGCTTCCTATCTGAAGTTTTGAGGTAAGTGAATTGACCATTTGCATTGAGATTCCTCGTATTCTTCTTAGATTGGGCCGAGCCTCCCAACGTATCTGTCTGCTCATTTTATAATGTGCTTCACAGTATCAAACATGTGGTAAATCTTCAGGCTTTGTTTTAGGCTTTGCTTTGTAATATAATCTGAGATGTACACGACATTTGCCTTGATCGAGGTTCCAGACGAAAGACTTGTCACATCAGTATTACATCGCAGAGCAATGGCAACAACTGTGGCATCGCTGCCAAAGCACACTTTGCCGGGATCTTTTATGTCCTTGGCCAGCTTGATATGTGGTACTTGCAATATACTGTGAATATTGAAATTTCCCACCTGGTCATTAAGTTATGTATATCCACCTGAAAAATCCATCCAAATGACTGAGATAAGGTAGGAGACGAGAAACGAGAATCGAAAACCAAATTTCCCAACAATACTCAGTATGGCAAAAAGTGATGGCCGCTGGGTTTCTTACTCACTGCTCGACAACTATGTAGCGCATATCTTCGGACAAAATAAAATGCCAGATAGCCCAGAAAGATGATGTGCACATTTTGGAGATATTGATGGCAATATTTTGATGGTCCAATGAACGAGCCAGATACTGTACAATTTCATTCAAATCGACAGGGGGTGTGACGCGTGACCCATTTTACCTATTCGACATCTCGGCAGCCGCCGAATTTTTGCGTGACACCTCGAAAATTTCGGTATTTGGACCAAAAATTTTGCCTTTTTTGCCTTTTTTTTTTTTTTTTTTAGGCAATTGGGGGCCTGTGTGACCACTTGGAGGTTCGACAGAGGCCTGAGTGACGCGTGGCATCGACCAAAGTTCGTGATCGACAAGGGGGTGCGTGACGCGTGACTGCCGATTTGAACGAAATTGTACAGTATGTGAAAATGCCATTTTTCAACTCTGTCAGATATTTTTTTGCAAGAAATATAAATCGCCCGTATTGTAGCCCTAGATGTGCTGTTCCATCTGGCTGTTTGAATTTTGAAAAATATGCAGGCAACACTGAGATATTTGGGCCGCAAGGTGACCAAAATCACTCAAATTTCCTCAAATCAAGCCAAAATACTACTTTTGTGGCCCAGATATCTCAATGTTGCCTGGATATTTTTTCAAAATTCAAAGTGTCCGAGTGAAGAGCACATCTAGGGCTACAATACGGGTGATTTACATTTCTTTGTAAAAAAAATATTTGACAGAGTTGAAAAATAACATTTTCACATATCTGGCTCGTTCATTGGAACATCAAAATTCTAATATCTCCAAAATGTGCATATCCCCTTTCTGGGCTATCTGGCATTTTATTTGTCCAAAAATATATTGGAGAAAGATGCGAGGTGCCGATAAGGCGAGTACAGGACGAGTAGTTACTGGGTGTATTCTACAAAATTCAGCCAAGTTCTCCCTTCAGCATGCACCCTGACCCTGGATAATTCGGAGGAGCTGCAGAACCGACCATTCCACGGCGGTAATATCCACAGAAAACCGCATTTCACTTCCGGAAGCCTGCATGTTGGCCGGATGCTCTCGCAGGTTGAGGTGCGACCTTTGCCTCGTGGGAAACCCTTTAAAAAAATTGAATGGTGCGACCATGATGTTTCTCCCGAGCATGCGCCGCCCATTCATCGCCAATGCTCTCTCGTAGTGTTCAGCATCCACCACGACGTCCGCCAAAGTCCATTTGTTGTTCCAAGCAGCGCGGATTGATGCCTTTCGAACCGAGATTCCGTACTGCAGAAATTCGGCTGCGAGGCTCTCGTTACGAATGCCCCTCGGGAGGTTCTTGACAAAGACCCTGGTTGGCTTGGAGTCATTCAGAATATATTCGGCTGCAGACATAATTGGCACACCTTTTCTTCTTCGCCTACACCGAGAGTTTCAACGCCCTTCAGATCTGTTACTTTGTCACCTGTGTCAATTTTAAAGTTTGCGCCATCCCTCGTGGCATTTTCGGGCAGATGTTTTCCTTGGGAATCCGACATCTGTGCTACAACCCACCTTCAAAACCTCCTCTTTTATGCGGAATCGGCCATACTTGGCACCCGTTACAGCAACGGTGCGGCGGCCGTTCATCGCTGCATTTTTGGGGGTATGGCCATAGATGTCCCTGCACGCACTATGACCAACTTTGATGTTCAAACTGTACTAGATGTTCAAAATGGGATCTTACTCCCTGAGTTTTGACTTCGGAAGCGACGGTAATGAAAGGTACGGATGTCTGGCAGTCGGAAATAATAATAAAATGGCGCAATTTGGACTGAGATCCTGCTCCGAGCCATGGCATCCTTGCATGCTTTCTTATTGATTTTCGTTCTTCGGGTCCTCCGGCAGGCCACCATTCCTCAATGAATCGCCTTATGGCTTAGATAGCAGTTCTTTTTTTTTCCAGGATACTGCCGTCCACACCTTTCCGATTGATTCCTCTCGGACGGGCTCTTCTGCACTCCGTGCTTGAGATTGCTCGGGATTTTTTCGGTCCGAGTTTTACCTATATTGCTGATCCCTGAGCCAATAGAGGTGCATTCAAATGGCCTGCATTTTGAAAAATGTGGCCTGGGGCAATAGAGATGCAGTCAAATGACCGGCATTTTGAAAAGCGTGATAGTACTTTGTGCACTAATTTTTGGGAATAGCTGGGCACTAATATGAAGAGTATGCCTTTTTTTTTTTTTTTCCCCCTTTTCTAAGCAAGGATATTATAGGGGTCTGGCCATCTACAGGACAAACTCAATTTTTTTTTTTTTTTTTTTTGAGGTGTTGGATTCAGCGGGGGGTTCCACCCGAGTGGCTTTCCAAGTTGCAGAAAAAAATACCCAGAAGAACTCGTATACCGGGCCAACCAATCCGTCGCCTCGGGGAAATTCGGTGGAAAGAGCGCTCGGAGCATTCCGGCCGCCGCACAAATTCCACAATTTTCTTGAGGTGTTAAATTCGGCGGGGAGGACCGAACTGGCACAGTAAAAGAGCTTCATTAGATTCCACCTATCAATACACAGGGTGTGCACGCCCCCCGCTACTCCCCCCACCACTTTTGCGTTCATTCCTTGTTTTTCTTTGAGGTCCCATTTTTGTTTTATTTTGCCGTCGCCGTCGCTTTTTCAGTACCCTTGCCTTTCTACGGTCCTCGTCGTTCTTTCGAGGACACTGTACTCGCACCTTGGTAACACCTCCGCGGGATCCCTCCTCCTCAGCAGCCCGAAGCTCAAGTCGTACAAAACATCAGCAGCGCGTCTCACAAGACACGAGGGCAGCTTGAGATGGAGATTGTTGCATTGCAACAAGAGCTTGCGCTGGCGCACAGGAATGTGACCGTGCGCGACCAGATTATCGAGATAGAGGAAGGGAAAAAGGCGAAAGCAGCTGGGAAGGAGAGTAACAAGCTGGAGAGGGAGCGCAAAAAACAAAAGAGGGAAGAGGTGGAGCGGGCATGGGGAGAAATGAAGCGCAAGCACGCCGATGAAGTCGAAAGCTGGACAGCAGATTGCGCCAAGCTGGTCCAACAGGGTGTCAAGAAGAAGGACTCACCTCCAAAGCCGAAAACTAGCGAAGAAACCCAAGGTACCAGCTGTAGATAGCACCGTCGCTGCGAAGCCTTCATGGCCCTGACCTTCTGGCGGCCTTTCTCTGTCGGTCGCACTCGGCCAGGCGAAACCTACGCACAGTTTTGATGGACAGAACAGTCACACCAGTCAGAGTATTCATGTTCCTTGTTAGGATTGGCACTCAGAACCGACTTCCGAACCGGATCTTCCACCGCTGAGGGCAGAATTTCTGTACCTGGCCTCGAAAAAATCCCCAGAAAATTACGAATACTTATGTAGTGGTTCTTATGATTTGTGTACAGGCCAAATAACGCACCTTTCCACTCACGGTAGATAGGAAACCAACTAATGAAACTAGTGGCTGTGCTTATTTTCGTTAGACTTTTGTGATGAATTGTGGAAATTCATTAGACGGCACAAAGATGACCCTAAACATCAGTATTGGAATCTAATGAAAATAGGGGCCGTGTGGGAACTGCTTATGTCACAGATTTCACTTCTATCCTCCTTCCTTCAATTTGACTCATCGTACTCGAATTTTGGGCGATTTTCAATGTTGGAGGCCCCAGCTAATGATTCATCTCATTGCCTCATTTTTATCGCAGTCATGGCACGTGCAATATATTTCCACGGATTCTCGGTCCAATCTCGGTCTGTTCGCTTTCCAGGGTTCATTGTTTCGATATGAACTACACCGACTGGTCCATCTTTGTCCTCTGGTCAGCTTTCCCACTACTGATTCCGCCAATAATTCCCGCCACCTCTAAATTACTTATCTTGTACTTATCACATCTGGCGGCCGCGGCGGTGCGGCGACGGGGTCATTACGCCCATCAATCAATAACACCAAACTCCCTCCTTTGCACCACAACCACCACTGTTATTTGTCGCGTCGTGTCGCGCCGGCATTCTTCTTTCAACTTCGAGTCTTTTATTTCAATGCGCCTCGGAATTCCATCCTGGTCCCGAATAGGACACCTCGTGTCGAGGCTGGAAAGGACGTCGGCAGGGGTAGATGGAGAGCTCAAAGAGACAATTGTGGGAATGGTGGTGTTGTCGTCTAGCGGAGGGGCGGGCATGCGAAGTCTCAATGGCCATGCTGAGCTGGTTATGTGGGGCTATTGACTCGGAGGAGTGGCACGGGGATGACGGGTACGACCTGGCCGATGATGACGACTTGCCGGAACTGTCCCCAGACTCGGAAGATGACGATGACAACGAGGACGAGCTTGAGGAAGGTGATCACATCCTCTACACCATGTTTGCCCCGGTCGAAGAAATTCGCGCCGGTAGCACCGTCTCGCAATGTCTGGAAAATTAGACTCGAATTCTCCGGTCAAGCAATGCTACCGACTGTCATGGGAAGACAGATCCGTGACTGAGGGAATCACGGGCGGTGGGTTCTGTGGTCGCACCCTGCGGTGGCCTGAGGGCAATGGCATGTATGGTGGTGGAGATTCTCTACTAAGCCTTAGGCTGTGGCGGGGTATCACGAGCTTGACATGGAGGGCCGTTTCTTTGGTATGATGTTCCCCCGGCATTCCGATCCATACTCAATAATCTGACGTCAGTGGCCGATCCACTTTTGAAAGATGCTAGGCAGATGTTCTTTCTCACCTCGAGTTCATCCAGACAAATTCGGCGAATGATCCATGGGAAGAAAATGATTCTCTCGCATCACACGCTTCTTTACTTACTATCTCACCGAGCCCGGTCATCCCACTGATCCCGACCGAGTGTTCCATGCATTGATCGATGACGACATTGATTCTGCTGACCCGCTCTTGCGCGTCAAACTCTTCCTCTCCGTCCTTACTGGCTCTATGCTCCTTCCAATCCAGCCAACCTGGAATATCAGGGTGTGTAAATTCTCTACTTGGTTTGGCCTGATCTTTTTTACAGTGTCTCATTATGCATGATTGAAGTGAAGAGTACCCCACGATTGATGCTGATGGTCACGAGGTGGATGTTGAGGATATCCAGAACTCGCCTGCGTTCCGGGCGTCGGACATCTATGCGGACTGGACTGCCTTCGTGGGTTTAGCACAAGAACGTTTCGCCCTCGTGGATTACTGCAACTCTGACCGTTACATCTCTCGGGAAGCTGGATGGATGTAAATCATTCACTGGCCTTTTCAACATCGTGAACTCAGAGGTTCCCAGTGTGGAGCCATAAAAGCTAGAAGCGGATTTCTCCGTTGCTCCCAATGTCAAAAGGCCTATACTGTCCTTTGCACTGTCAATCTGCCGACTGGCGGTCGGGCGGTCATCGTAACTCATGTCGTTCACTGAAGTGTTTACCTGATTGCTTGGTAACGGTTACACCAATTGCCATGATCCTATAGGCATTTCGACTCAGAATTGCTGTGGCTATCCAATGCACCAGGAACCGTAAGTTTCTGTTCAGGCACGGGCAAGCTATGCATTTAAAAAGGTCAATTTTGCGTTGAAATAGCCTCTATATCCAGGTTTGATCCGACCCAAGCCATCAAACTTTGCATTCAATTGATGGCACAATCCCAATTTAGACATTTTGTTCATTTGAATGGTCCCGTCTCACACTGTTTGCCCAATAGCTTGGCAACGGCTGCACCAATTGCCATGATCCTATAACCTGATGGGCCCCATACTCTATCATATTCGCGTCACAGAATTCCAAAAGCGAGGGCTTCCACATGAGCATATTGCCCTGGCCTTGCGCCATATCCCGGGAACTCCGGCCGAAATCGATGCATTCCTCAGTGCAGAGCTTCCTCGAACTGCAGGACCCATGCGAGACGCCGTAAAACGCCACATGACACACGTCCATGACCCGACTAAATCTTACCATCGATGTGGGTGGCCCGGCACATGCCAATACAGCAACCCTAGGAGTTTTGCTTAATCATTTGCCGTTGAGACGGCAATCCAGGATTAATCCCGGATTAATTAATCCATCTAAAGGTGTAAGTGGGGATGCTGAGAGTAGGGTTTAAACAGGGATTAAACCTGATTTTTGCGCGCTACAAAAAGGACCACATACGTGGTTCGAACGAGGGACCATACCAATATCACTCATATGCGACACCAGACATCACAACCACTACACTAAACCACAGATGTTGGACCTGCTTCTACACTATATGTGAGCTATCGGAGTGATAGGGCCATATTTGTTCAAGGTGTCGGTGGGGATACTCAGATCAGCAGGGATTAAACAGGAGGCAAAACATTAATCAGGATTGAACTTGTGATTAATCATGTTTGGGCCACGGTTTCAACCAAGCTTTTCCTTAACCATACCCCTGGTCATGCAATGTCTGTATACACTGTCACAAGGAGTACTCAGAGTAGGGTATCAGCAGGGGTTAGACGGCAGGCAAGACATTAATCAGGATTGAACTTGTGATTAATCATGTTTGGGCCACGGTTTCAACCGAGCTTTTCCTTAACCATACCCCTGGTCATGCATTGTCTGTATACACGGTCACAAGGGGATATGTGTACAGTGATGAAGAAGAGGGTGCATTCATTGATGAAGACTAATCAATTGTGAGTCCTCTTTCGGTGTACCCTGATTCACTGGACTGATATGTGCCATCTCCTCTCCACATGATTCTGTAGAGCTCAACTGGTGCCGCCACTGACCCAAAAGGGATACCCTTTGCAAAAATCAGGTTTAATCAGGTTCAATCCGGTTTAATCCCTGTTTATACCCTACTCTCAGCATCCCCACTAACACCTTTATAGATTAATTAATCCGGGATTAAACCTGGATTGCCATCCCTCAAACATGATCAATCACAAGTTCAATCCTGATTAATGTCTTGCCTGCTGTTTAATCCCTGCTGATACCCTACTCTGAGTATCCCCACCGAAACCTTGAACAAATATGGCCCTATCACTCCGATAGCTCACATATAGTGTAGAAGCAGGTCAAACATCTGTGGTTTAGTGTAGTGGTTGTGATGTCTGGTGTCGCATACCAGTGATATCGGTATGGTCCCTCGTTCGAACCCCGCATGTTGTCCTTTTTGTAGCGCGCAAAAATCAGGTTTAATCCGATTTAATCCCTGTTTAAACCCTACTCTCAGCATCCCCACTTACACCTTTAGATGGATTAATTAATCCGGGATTAATCCTGGAGCAGGTCAAACATCTGTGGTTTAGTGTAGTGGTTGTGATGTCTGGTGTCGCATACGATTGATATCGGTATGGTCCCTCGTTCGAACCCCGCATGTTGTCCTTTTTGTAGCGCGCAAAAATCAGGTTTAATCCGGTTTAATCCCTGTTTATCAGCATCCCCACTTACACCTTTAGATGGATTAATTAATCCGGGATTAATCCTGGATTGCCGTCTCAACGGCAAATGATTAAGCAAAACTCCTAGGGCTTCTTGCCAATACGAGTATCCGAAACCGATGAGACAAGAATCCTCCTTCAATGATCGTGGTTTGTAATTATCCCCATTCCGCATGCGGAGTTGACTATTACTGCAGGATACTTCCAACATCGCCGTCGCGAGCCCGAAGACCAGTTCATTGTTTCGCACATTCCCTGGCTCATTCAAGGCCCTGACGAAACCAACTGGTCAGTGCGCAAAACCGCTAAAGAGGCGCCAGCTTTCGGAGGCTCCACATCCACCCGTAAACCCGTCGATGAAATCAGGGATTACGAACGCGGCCGCTATTTGTCGAGCATTGAAGCAGCCATGCAAATTGCCTCTTTCCATATCACCGAGAAACGACCTGCAGTCAAACACCTTCCTATTCACTTGCCTGGTAAACAACGGGCCAGATGGCGCGGAAAGACGGATCGGAATCCGACGCTACGCTTTTGGTTAGGTACATGGAGCGGCCACGCCACCCTCGCCTGGACAACATGACTTACCTGGAATTCGGTTCCAATTGCAGGTTAGTCAAACATAACCCAACTGACGATATGCATCCGCTCGAGGTACTCGAGAACGAGTATCCCACTAGGCCAAGAATGCGCATACGCTTCTACAAAGACGGTCATAATCACCGTCAGCCGCTTACAGATGGTGTATCCGTGCCATGGGGATGTCTTTTATCTCCACGCACTCCTTCTGCATCGAAGCGCACGGAGCTGGGTCGATATCCAAACCGTGGAGGGGATCGTGTAACCCGACACATCAAGAAGCCGCGCGAGCAATGGGCCTATTCGATAACCGTGACGAGGGGGTTGATGGCATTTGAAGAACTATTGAACCTTGGGACCGCTCCGGCACAATTGCGCTGGATTTTTACACTCTTGGCGGTAGAGGGTAACCCAGTTATGTCCATATGGGCGGATCACGAGGCCAGCCTATCTTCCGATATTCGGGACAGCATGCTACGAGTAACCTCACAACCCGATCCAAGTTTAATTCGAAATGAACTACTCCGCCGACTTCAGATCCTTCTCCAAGGATTGGGCAGAACATTGACAGATATCGGGCTCCCTGAACCCGAGGAACGACAGTTGGAAGTCGACGCCGAACGTCTCCAGTGGAGTGGAGATCCTGGTAATCTCTGTGGGTTCAAGGACAGCTTGACAGCTGAACAAGTACGCTTTCAATTTCGATTTCATCTTCACAATTGCGGAAACTAACAATAAATTCCAGTGTGCAGTATACGACTGCATAATGGAAATTACAACGCTGGATAACCCTCCACCTATCCACGTTGACGGTCGTGCAGGCCGTGGCAAGACCTATCTCCTATATCCCGTGATAGGGGCTCTCCGCAAAGTCGGCGAAATTGTGTTGCTCTCTGCGTCTTCTGCGTTTGCCGCCAAGAATTACCCTGGTGGTCGCACGACACACTATCTCTACGGAATTCCGGTCGATGAGTACAAGCCATTCCTGGTGTCTTCAGTAGGGCCCAAGAGTGATCGAGCACGCCTGCTGTATGCAGCCAAGTGTTATGTTATAGATGAAATTGGCGGTCTGCATTTCAAAGCTTTCGATTGCGCAGATCGTCTCATGCGAGGGTTAACTGGGAACGCTGCTCAGGTCTGGGGTGGGCGAATGCTGATCACAGTCGGAGATTTTCAGCAGGTGCGATTCAAATAACAGGCTCAATAAAATATTAATACTCAATCTAGGTGGCGCCCGTAGTTCGCTTTGGAGGTCGCACTGCAATTTGCAAAGCATCTCTACGGACACAGCCGATCTTCAAACATTTCCAGATCCTGAGCTTAAATGTTTCAGTGCGACAGAGAAATGACCCCAATTTTGCGTCTTTTCTAGACGCTATTGGAGACAACCACGATCAGGAAACTGTCGACCTGGGGCGCTTGCGCCACACAGAATCGATTCAGACTCTCATCGATTTTGTATTCCCCCCCAGCGTAGCGATGGACCCCATGGTTTGCATTTCAAGAGCAATTCTCAGTCCATTCAATTCTTTCGTCGATGAATTCAATTCCACCATCTTGCGGACCGTTCCAGGACAGACCCACACCTACATCAGCAGCGATTCTATCGAAGGCGATACCGACGGATCCAATAATTCGATCCTCGCTGACCCCGAATTTCTAAACTCTCTGAATGAACCTGGTATCCCTCCGCATGAAGTTATCCTCAAAGTGGGAGCGATATGTCGGCTGACGCGCAATCTCAATGCAGCACAGGGTCTCACTAAAAACACTCGGGTCATCGTTCGCCACCTGTTCCGATACACCGTCGAAGTTGAAACCATTTCTACAATGTTGGCAGGACGAATTGTTGAACCAGTAAGTACAACCCGTGCGTAAATGTATGCATCAGTTACTGAAATCAGCCTGAGATGCGTATTCATATCCCCCGAATCGCCTTCCACTTCCAGCCGCAGGGCTTCAACTTTGTGGTCCATCGAAAGCAAATGCCATTGAGTATGTGCTATGCCACGACATTCAATGGGTGCCAAGGTTTAACGGTGCAAAACCTTGGCCTGGATCTACCTCGACCTGTCTTTTCCCATGGACAGTTGTATTCGGCGATGACGCGGGTGCCTGACTCGGAAAATGTCTTGATCTTGAAATACGATTGGGACACATCGACGTGTACAACCAACATTGTATGGAGCGAACTTCTTCTGTAATAAATTCGAGTTCCACAATGTAAACAAAAGATATTCAACCACTTGTGTGGAATAAATGTTGGCGGTCGAGAACATCTAACCCATGACCAAGTTTATTTGAAGGAGAAGTGATGGAAGTTGAATGTGTGGGATGCAGATGCCGCATGAGCCCCGAAGCACAATGGGAGCTGAGTTCCCAGCACACACGGCATGAAGCGGAGATCAGGCACCGATGGCGGCAAGACGGCGGAGAAGGAGCTGCCGGAATGATAGATTAAAAGCGGAGTTTGAAAAGGCTTCAGACGGACTGAATGGTTAATTTTATAAAGAGGGTGATGTAGTGATACGGCCGCTCCTTCCCCTCGTGTTCATGTATCTGAGATTTGTCCGAACTTCGGATCTGACCTCAGTTTTTCGAAAAAAGCGTCAAAAAATCGTTAAATATCGGAAAACTTTGCAGTAGCTGATCTCCTCCTCTTCCTCCTCTTCTTCCTCTATCCCCAGAATATTCGCATTGGCTTCCCCTTTCGCCGTACTGTGTTGAGGCTTGCAACTGCCTTCGCTAACCTTCCCTTTCTGTGACAAGCTCTTCAAAAATCTCCTGCTAACCTAGCCCTTAGCATACCTTCATTCTCGTGGCTACTCGCTGACGTACATGCACAGCGCCCCGCAGATTTCAGCAATGCCACATATTTGCGACCCGCGTCGCAGGGTTGTGTCTTGGCGTGGAATCACAATCGAGCGATTCCTCCATCATTGAGCAACTCGTGATCCGGGGTGAACCCTAGGCTCGAGGTTGCTGGAAGGATCGTGCTGCCAGTCAGTTTCAGACATGCCTTCATGCTGCCAGTTTTGAATCATTCTCTCATGCATCCTCTGTAGCATACTCACCGTCACTCCGCCATTGCCACTCCTTGTGCAAGGTATGTTTCTCCACTTCCTAGCGTCTCACAGCCCACAACAGATTTGGAATTGTCTGCGTGCCTGCTCAAGGTCCTGCCACCGACCTTCATCTGCTAGCCCTGAATTCCCGGCGGCTACCCGCGCAACAGTGCCATTTTCGCTACCGCCGTGCCTGTAGTGCCCCCCACACTTTCACTTTCTGTGCCTGCACCGGTCTCCGCCTTCCATGGTGTTGCACCTGCTGCTGCTCCTATTACGGCCTTCCAGGGTGTCCCCCCTGCTATTAGCAGCACCAACACTCGCCGCATAGCCAGCGCCCTTCGCAACCTCCCTCAGCACCAAGTGACTTCGAACACGCGCGGTTCACGACGCGCGTATCCATCTGCCTCTCCCTTCAGTCAAAATGTCTCGGTCCTTGTACAGTCGGAGGAAATATTAGATAGAAGATTTGAACCTGCCAAGTGATAACCAGCCATCAAGATGTAAATTGGCACATATGATGCCCCAGATATTAAATCGCCCTCGGATACGCTGGTGGATACTCTGTGGAGTGGAAGAAATAGAGAGAAACACAAAATTAGGGCTGATGGAAGCCAAAAGAACCGAAATATGGCAGACTAGAGCACCACTACAACACTAGAAGTGGGCTGCTGCTCAACAACAGGTGCGACACACACTCAACAATGCAGCTGTTGTGACTTCACACATTTTTCCCAACCTTAGGTAGGTAGGTACGTAGGTAGGTAGCATTACATGGCACCCTATGAATAATGGACACTGGGCCCAGGAATTATCCCGGTGTACAAAGCACGCTAGTTAGAGTACAATACACCATCTTTCCTGGACCCCCTCCTGCCCAGCTCGCAGACCCCACAGATTCCCCCATACAGCAGGAAGTTTACTCTTCAGTCAAGCTCTACTTGTTGCATGGACGTCGCGAACCGCAGAAGGACAAACCTGCTGCTCAAATCACTCTTTATCTACAGCATTGACTTCAATTATGCTGTCCACCCATCGTCTTGCCTTGGAGAAATTGCGGCAGACCGATCACGCACATCAGCCCGTACCTCGACATCAACGGGACTGTCGCTTCTGTATTGACAAAGTGGACAGCCCTGAGCATGCACTACTTGAATGCCAATCCAACCCAGATGTTGTCAACATTCGCAATGCATTCATGGCGAAGTTATTCCACACTATACCAAAATCGCAGTTCATGCCCATGATGGTTGACTCGATTGCATTCTACAAGGCAATTATTTATGAGCATTCAACCGTTGTTTTCGTGGGTAAATTTGTGCATGAGGTCCTTGAAGTATTTTATGCGATGGAAGTGTATCGTAGACGTGGAAACTGAACGGCTATTTCTAGGTTCAAAATTATGCTTCATTCTGTTGTCTAGCTTCTACCGTGGGGCAGATATATTAAATTGGGTTTTGGGCCACATTATGTGGTTTAATATATGTACTTACAGCTGTTGCGGAACTTAGGGCGCTGCTTGTTTTTTTTTTTCAATGATTTTTGCGTCGGATGGCTCTCCTGGGATCCATTCTCAACCATTTTCCCTGAGAGTATGCTCATTATGTTGGCATTGAACGTCCGGAGGGCATGGCCTCCTCGGATTTCCTGATGGCCAATCAAATTGCTTGATTGGGAAAATATCCATGTTTTTGACCAGGATGGCTGTAACATTAGCTACCATTGTTCAATTGGGCTAATATTTTGATACGATGGACTTATAGGTGTACCGGAGGGCACCAAATACCGGCATTTTCAATGTGACCCATACATCAGATGCAATCCATATTACGACCACACCAAACTCTCCTTTCAAAGTCTTGAGCCAAATACAAGTCATATAAAAAATGCTGGTGTTTGGTGCTCTCTGGTACACCTGTGAGTCCATCGTATCAAAATATTAGCCCAATTGAACAACGATAGCTAATGTTACACCGCACAAAGCATTCCTCTTCCCCACTTTTCCTCGCTATTGACACCACGGCAGTTTTTTTGCGAAGGAAAACGAGAACACCATACAGTCAGAGGCCAGCAAACGCTTGCAGTCTGCAGGGGGCGTTGGGACTCTTGGTGTCATCCATCGGACGGTGCTGAAGGAGAGATGGAATGCCCTCGATCAAGATTCGAAGGATGAGACAGGGCACCAAATGTGAATTTGCCGCAAAATTGACGCCTCGGGTTTTGCACGTGAGCATCCCGGGTGCGGGGAGGCCTGTATTGGACCCCCGGTGCTATGCCAATTCGATTGCATCTGTTGGGTTAAGCACGAAACCCTTGCAAGTTTTCGCACTCAACGAGGCAATTTTGCAACAAATTCACATTTGGTGCCCTGTCTCGATTTTGCGGTAGGTGTTTGCTGGATAATGGATAAGAGCCAGTGGAATTTCAAGCAAGACTGTCAATTCAGATTTTCCACCCGTGCACACCTCGTTGTGAACCTCGGGGAGGGATTTCGGACAGATGTCCTGCAGAATTTATTCGATTTCAAAGCTTAGTGATACACCAATATGGAAACATCAGTACCTATTCCACTTCTGAACGAGGAAGAAACAAAATATTCCCGAAATTGTGAACTGCCCAAATGCAGAAATTACACAACTCAGTTCGCCGGGGGTTAATTTATTTCTCAATCCCCGAGAGCACTCATTCTATGCCTACGAACCGTATTCCGCTGAAACATCAGTACAGTATAGTAGGGTTCCTTGGATACCCACTTTGATGTTTCTGATGCCAAGTCCGCAATGCAAAGAAATTAAATCTGGATTTAAGTTTGTACATACTAGAACTTATAATGAGCTATACTGCCTCGAAATTTCACAATTTAAGTGTGTAGAATGTAGCCAGATAAAAAAATTGATCTCAACGGCCGAACAGTCACACATCGGGTTCCTTGGATAGCGTGATGTCACACATCATCATTCTGCCCCATCGGCTCCTGTGGGTTGACTTTTGGCGGCTATTCCCGTAGCAGTCGGATTCAGGGCGGGATAGGTCGGATTTGCGCGGGAGACCGGACAGCGGCGCGGCTGGGCGCGGACAGAAGAAGGACGATCACTTGTCAACAAATGTATCACGTGCCCACAAAGGTGTCACGTCTTTTGTGTGCGCGATCTCATTTTAGATGCATCAATCTCGGCCGGATTGCCCGATTTTTTAGAGGAGATTGCAGCCAAGAAGTTTGACCTTAATAAGGGAAATAGTTCAGGTCAATAGTGGCCCGATTAATGGACAATCAACGAGAAGGAAAGTGATTGATGACCTGATTAGGCAATGAATTAGACCAAACGACCTTCTCTTCCAGCACCGACGCGTCTATGCGCTTGAAATTAATTCAGAACACGAGGCTTCGATATAGGATGTATTTCGTAACAAAATTTTAACCTGGGATGACGCTCGGGAGTTTTTTTAAAAAAAATACCCAAGGATGTCTCACTATCCAATGAACCCTACTATACTGTACCTATTCCACTTCTGAAAGAGGAAGAACTAAAATATTCCCGACTGCCCAAATGCGGAAATATTACACAACTCAGTTCGCCGGGTTTGATTCATTTCTGAATCCCCAGAGCACTCATTCTATGCCTACGAACCTTATTCCGCTGAAACATCAGTACCTATTCCACTGCTGAACGAGGAAGAACTAAAAAATTTCCGAAATTGTGAACTGCCCAAATGCAGAGAGATATTACACAACTCAGTTCGCCGGAGGTTGATTTATTTCTAAATCCCCCGTGAACGGCGCTTCAGATCCAATGGATTGTTCCATGCTGACAAAGTGTCACGCGTCTCAGATGCACGCACATACAGTACGCGCACAACATGGATCTGCAGTCCATACCGGACGACCCCTCACCGACGCCTTCAAAGAGAAGACAAGATGTTGTTGCGGGAGCTTTGCCAAAGTCTCCACCAACTGCAGGGGACAGTGCGACCACTGAAAAGGAACAGCCCAATGGCATACATATGCACGTAGAGTGCGTACAATGGCTCAGAAGCGTCGAACTGAAGAAACTTCTTGTGCGACCATGCCAGACTCACCCCTTTCAGGCCACATCCGGTCAATGAACTGTACCCATGCGAGGTCGGGTGATATACACAAGTCAACTACCCCACTCATGCAGCGTAGATTTGCCAAATCAAGTACAAGTGGGAGAAAGATCTCCGGAGGCACAAAAGAAGGAAACTGAGCAAAGTTCTGCAAAAATATCTGTGCATTGCCGTGTTTCCAGAAGAAAAAAAATTACACTTTGTTACCATATTAGGCAATTTCCCAGCACGTGTGGTGGCTGTGGAGGGAGGGGGGGTCTGGGACCCACCCAGAAAAGAAAATTGTAGGTGATATCAATTTTTCAATCTCCCCTCTCGCTGGATTAGCTGCCACCATCGCTTTCTTGGCCTTCGCCTTTGGCCGCACCGAAGGTTTGATTTTTATTAAGGGATCCACGAGGTCGTCCTCTCAGGTCATGCTTTTCAAAATGCCAGCCATTTGAATGCAGCTCTATTGCGTCAGGTCACGCTTTTCAAAATGGCAGCCATTTGAATGCACCACTATTGTGTCAGGTCATGCTTTTCAAAATGCCAGCCATTTGAAATGGAATGCATCTCTATTGCATCAGGTCATGCTTTTCAAAATGCTCGCCATTTGAATGCACCTCCATTGCGCCAGGTCATGCTTTTCAAAAATGCCCACCATTTGAATGCATCTCTGTTGAGTCAAGTCATGCTTTTCAAAATGCCTGCTATTTGAACGCACCTCTATTGCATCAGGTCATGCTTTTCAAAATGCCAGCCATTTGAAATTGAATGCATCTCTATTGAGTCAGGTCATGCTTTTCAAAATGCCTGCCATTTGAATGCACCTCTATTGTGTCAGGTCATGCTTTTCAAAATGCCGCCATTTGAATGCACCTCCATTGCACCAGGTCACGCTTTTCAAAATGGCAGCCATTTGAATGCACCTCCATTGCACCCAATCATGCTTTTCAAAATGCCAGCCATTTGAATGCAGCTCTATTGTGTCAGGTCATGCTTTTCACAATGGCAGCCATTTGAAGAATGCATCTCTATTGTGTCAGGTCATGCTTTTCAAAATGCTTGCCATTTGAACCAAGAAGTGAGTGATCTTCGGATCGCGTGGACCTGTTCTTCATTGCTCACCTCTTGGTTCAAATGGCGGGCATTTTGAAAACCATGACCTGACACAATAGAGATGCATTCAATTTCAAATGGCTGGCATTTTGAAAAGCATGACCTGATGCAATAGAGGTGCATTCAAATGGCTGGCATTTTGAAAAGCATGACCTGACACAATAGAGGTGCATTTGAATGGCAGGCATTTTGAAAAGCATGCCCTGACGCAATAGAGGGCATTCAAAGGGCTGGCATTTTGAAAAGCATGACCTGACGTAATAGAGGTGCATTCAAAGGGCCGCCATTTTGAAAAGCGTGACCTGATGCAATAGAGGTGCGTTCAAATGGCGGGCATTTTGAAAAGTGTGACCGGGGCAATAGAGGTGCATTCAAATGGCAGGCATTTTGAAAAGCATGACCTGATGCAATAGAGGTGCGCTCAAATGGCGGGCATTTTGAAAAGCATGACCTGACTCAATAGAGATGCATTCAAATGGCAGGCATTTTGAAAAGCATGACCTGGCGCAATGGAGATGCATTCAAATGGCTGCTGAACTTTACTCCCCTTTTAAAGCCGTGCCATCAATTGGATGCAAAGTTTGATGGCTCAGCTCGGATCAAAACCGCATATAGGGGCTAATTCAACGCAAAATTGACCCTTTTGAATGCGGACCTTGCCCTTGCCTGAACAGTAAATTAAAATCTGTGTCCCTCATGAAGTGCGGATTAAATTTTGCGTCAGGGCATTTGCTTGCAGGATGTAGTTCGCACAGTTAACCGTATGATTTACCTCCCTGACAAAGCGTATTGAGTCGATTGAACAGATGGTATGGTGTATACCCGAGGCGCAGCAGATGACTTCGACTGTTATGGCATCTTGACTGAGGACGAAGGGTGGTCTTGGAGTCGGATATTACCTTATTTGCTCAAGGTATGTCCTACATGCTTCACTGCATGTACTTACCGATGGCACCAGAATGAAAAATGGACACCACCAGCGGATGATCACAACACGAATGGCCAATTCTATCCAGCAGTTCACGGTACACACGGCCCTATCTCGGTCAGTCTCAATGGGTTCTCCTGGTCGGAGCTAGAGGATCATGTGATCCAAACCACCAAAGAGCTTCCAGACGATTTTCCATTTGATTAAGACATGAATTCCGGGCAGCAATTGGGAATTGGTATGTTGCCAGCCTGTTGTCACACCCGCGCCCTAAAATAAGTCAAGGATGGATGGAATCCACCATTGGTGGTGGGGAGCGTAGCTCGTCCGCAACGGGATATTTAGGGCCACACATTATTCAGCGACCAAATCTTCATATTATACTGCACGCACAAGTGTCGAGGCTCGTGAATTGGACGCGAAGTCGAGGCTCAATCACTTTCGAAGGGGTGGAGTTCCAGTACGGTATGTGGCCCTCTTTTCAGCCTCTCTCTGTATCCCGATGTGTATGCAGGAACCTCGCTTTTCATTGCCACAGCGTCAAAGGAGATCATTCTTTCTGCTGGCGCTATCGGTAGCCCCCGGATCCTTTTGAGCTCTGGAATTGGATGTCACGTCGCCTTGGGGACTCTTGGAATACAGACGATTCTTGACCTCCCAAGCGTTGGGAAGAATGCGTCTGACCATGTGTATTTTGAAATGAGCTGGGCGAGTATCGATTGAATTCGCAATGTACTCGCTTTCAATGCTAACGTCCAAGTGAGCTGCTAGCATTGCAGGACTTCACCCACAATTCACGCTGCTATCTGGTATGAGACATGTCTCCCACAATTTGACATTCTGACACTTTCCGATGTCTATCAAACCTTCAGTCCGTTATTTCGCTGGCCTCTAAGTCTTTGCCAACCATTAGTTAGCGTGCTGCGTAGCCTGCAACCGTGGCCGAGGAAAGTGGGAAATTCGTGCATGGACTGTAACCTATAACTATATCTCTTACGAAACCTGATGCCGTCTTTTCGCCCACGGCTACAATATATGTAACTGATGATTGCTTGCCTTCGCTGCGCCGGAGCGAAGCGAAGGCACGTCTTGTAAACCTGTATCTAGTCTACTTGATGTGCGTGCTCGACGTAAAAAATGCTAAGGTGGCTGAGTAGGCAGTTTCTGATAATATTCCAGGCAGGTCGGATGGAGGCACTGAGAATGGCGATGTCGTACTTGAGAAATTCGACTGCCAGAGCCTCGTTATTCATATAGTTTGGAAGATTGTTGACGAAAAGTCTCATTGGGTTGTTCTGTGAGTTCAGTCAGCGCTGTCTCAGGGGGGAAATATAGGCGTAATGACACCTCCATCGATGCTCTCCGAAAGCAATATGGGTCGACTCTAGCATAACGGTGAGAAAAAAAACGCAATTAAGTGGCTGAACTCACGGGCAACCGAGACTGGTACTGCACGTGTGAATTTGTAACCAGGTTGTAACGACTGGCAACACCGGGCTGAGACGCTGACTCGAGGAGGTGGATATCAGTGAAGAAATCCTTCCACAGCTGCCCACGTCCAAAGGAGACATATATATTCAGGTTTGATGGCATCCACGCTTCACCCGGACTCGTAGGAGGAGCAAGAACACGGGGAAGAGTAGACCCTCCAATCGCTGAATCGGTCGACTCGAGAACGTCAAAGAATCTCCTGACGTTTTCGGAACCGATGAAAGGTTCGATAACCGCCAATAAACGGATGCGATAGAGAGATTTGACCATGGTACGAAAGAAGACGGATGTGTGGCTTAGAGTGATCGAGCTCACCAAAGTGCAAGCTTCGAGAAGATGATACAACACAAGCTCGGGACAGGCCAAGAAAGCGGCAGTATGGGCATGAGCAGCGGCCGAACGCAATCTGTATTGGTGCTGTTGACGCTCACGTTTGAATCTGCGCTGGGTTCTGCTCTTTTTGTGACCTTGACCATTCGCCATAACCAGACCAAGTCATGTTGGTTCAATTGCTGCAGCAAATGCGAAGACGAAGACGACTTACCGGTCACCCTTGTGATATGAGAGTGACTAGAGGCAGAGACGGGTAGACCTGAGAAAGAACCAGAACCCACACAAAGTTAGGTGGGCTGAGACAGCATAGGACGCGAGTGAAACTAACCAAGCAAACAACGCAAACTAGGCAGATAGAAGAGATGAAGACAACGAGTTGAAGCAGAAGTTGGTGTCGCGAGTCGGTCCACATTTTGAAACTCGTGACCTCAATGGCTTGGTGGCGATACACATGTAATTGAATTGAATCAAATGAATGGTTTGAAAGGCACAGCTCACACAAAAATGCTCGGATTTGGATGGCGACTTGTTTTTTGGAATGCTGGCTAAATTCTGAGTAGGATTGCCCCCAAGACCAGTGGGTTTGGAGCTGTATTGAGCGAGCCATGCTCATGCCCAGTCCACATTTTGAAACTCGTGACCTCAATGGCTTGGTGGCGATGCACATCAATTCAATCAATAATTCGCATTAATTGAATTGAATCAAATGAATGGTTTGCAAGACACAGCTCACACAAAAATGCTCGGATTTGGATGGCGACTTGTTTTCTGGAATGCTGGCTAAATTCTGGGTAGGATTGTCCCCAAGACCAATGGGTTTGGGGCATCAATTGAATTGAATCAAATGGTTTGCAATGAATGGTAGACCGACGATCGCGAGTTGAGCGGGCGTGCGGGGACGATTTGAAGTGGAGAAGGGAGAAAGAGAGCTGGCGGTATTGATGGTGCGGGACTGCATTTTCAACGACAGGAGACTTCTGCGAGATGTTTAATTCGTGTCCTATGAAAAAATCGCGGGATGGTCAGCCACATGTTTGTGCAAGCCCAGCCGTTCAGCCACGTGGTTGAAACTCCATGGAAGAGACGCTTCACCACAGGGCTCTCGAGTTTGTCCAGGGTTTTGACGGTATTTGCGCTCGGCCATGAGAACTAAGGCGTCGTTTGTCTGCCTATATCAACTAAGAACGAAAGGAAACTTACTGGCAATCTCCACATTGGCAGCACGCCGCTCCTGGGCTGTCTCAATTGCAGAGGATGTTTTTTACGTAAATTCAATACATCGCACAGTTTGAGCCCAAAAAATCCAAGCCCTGCCGGGTCATTATTTTTGTATAACGGGCCCATCATCCGACGACCATCCCGTTCAATTCAATGTCATTGTATACGATAAACATTGAGTGAATCAGCCACAATCCGGTAGGTAACAACTTAGTCGCAGGCACAATATCCCGACGTTAGGCACCAATAGGCCACCGAATCATTGTCCTCGTCCATAAGGCTCCCAGTAGCGAGAGCGAGCCCTTCGGCATTGCAATAAAAAATTCCTGAGCATTTATTCATCCAGGAATCGGTGGCCCACGGAAATTCGATGGAATTGTTTTGACAATTGACAGGATATCTACAGGGGATCACTTGAGGTAAAAGGTGTCAAAAATAGCCACACGCTTACGGTATAAATTCTTGTAGTTCTAGCGGGCCTCCAGTAGTGGCTCTGTAAACCCAAGATCAGTAGCCGAATAATGTCAACAGCAAGGAAACGTCAAAACATGGTAGGTGCAGCAGATGTCCAGGAGGCCAAGGCAAAAAGGCTGAACAAGGTGAGCATTCGTGAGGGAAATAACAGTGTGCTGTGGCTTCCAGAAACCAATCGGGGAGAAATTGGGTTACAAAACGTCGAACAAGATCACTTTTAAATGACCACGGACGCTCGGAAGGTGATACGGATTACAAAGAAATCTACTGCCTGTTTTAACCAACAGCACTTCAATGCAAACAAGAGCGGCATCCAATGGGTGAGCCTGGTAGATATACACATCTGTACACAGAAAAAATGCTAAAATGGGTGGTTTCAAAGCACCTTTGCAAGACCCGTTTCAACGGCCGTCACGGCCGTCGTTCAACGGGCCGTTGGAAGGTAGGAAAATTTGCCAACGGGACGGGAATGGCACCCGTTCGACGGCTGCCGTTGAGCCGTTGCGACGGTCACGGGCGGCAGCCCTATCCACAGGCAACAACCCCTCCCGTGCACATTTCGACCGCAGGTACCAGGCATGGGAGAACCTGATCAAACACTCTCCATTCACAGCTTGCTTCCAGAGCGGTTTCCCCCAGGATAAAGAATTCCGGCTCTTTGGCCATCCAATCCCAACCAAAGCGGCAAAATGCCCTCACGTTTCGGCCATGAAGTACCAATATATCCTGTTTTTGCATAACCTCACTCCCGACATTCTTGTTCCTATCAAAATCACGGGTCGGTGAGCGTCACGACCCGTGAAGTCCGCAGCGCCGTTCGCAAGTTCAATCATATGCACGAAGCCTGAACTTCCTTCCCGAATCCGGATGCCTTGTCAGTTTCGCTGCAACAGATCCATCCACGATCTGTACCCATCTTTTGCGGCTCGGCCCTAAAGGTGAGTTGTCGGTTGTCCCACTTTATCATGTTCTGCTTACATTGTCCAAAGTCAACGCATAGTTAATTGATAGAAACCAGGCGCTGTACTTTTGCTCTCACCCAAAGTTGTTGGATGCAAGTATTCTCTGAATCACCTCTCTTTTGATTTGATTTCGTCGGCACGCGTTCTAGCTTCGTCGTCTTCACCTGTTTCGTAGTCCTCTGGCTGAGCCTTGTTCGGGTCCCTTTTATAGGGAGTCACTGCGTTCCGCCCCCTTTCATCATTTCTCGCTATTGTCTCGAGGTTCCGACTCTCTATGAAAACCAGGACTGGGATCTCTCAAGTATGGAATTAACACCGATCAGCCGTCGGCTATTGACTGCGAAGAAATTTTGCTACATCGAAAATTCAAACACCCCACGTGGTAATTCTGAAGAGACAGTTTTCATGTGAATGCATTCAAATTGCTGCCGCTATAGTTTTTAAGGTGAAAGACCGAAAATTAAGACCATTACTCACGATTTACAGCTGCCCATCACTTTACTTGGCTCCTTTCTGTCCTGCCGTTCGAGCCAGTTGAGCCAGGAAAACTCGCGCAAGCATGTATTACGCTCTTTATAAAATTCAGCCTGTCTGAAGCCTTTAAACTCTGCTTTTGGTTCATCAGGCCCAGACTTTTGGATTCCGCAGTAAGGCCTCAGTTTAGACGGACACCCATGATTGAAGAGTTACCGTGGGAGGGAATGCGAGGCCGCGAAGCGGCCGAGCAGCCGCTTGTGAACTTACAAACCATGCCAAAAAATAATACTTGTTGGTCCGTAGGTTTCTTATAAATTGTTCCTTGGAGGTGGGTAGGGAAGCAACTTCTTCTCCATTCTGAGCAATGTGGCAGCTTGGCAGATACTTTGCATTACTTTTCAAAGGCTCAGTTGGGCAACCCCGCCATTCGCAGGGTGAAGGCAAATCGGTCGATAGACCCATTAAAACCGATGATGCTGGGAGGCAAAACCCTTGGCACTCTGAGGCTATTTCCGGCCAAATGTAACCGTCGGAATGACCGATTTTTCATCGACACAGGGGTGCGTGACACGTGACTGTCGATTAACCGTTCTTTAACGAAATGGCTCCTCGGCTGTGTTATTTCTCCATATGTCTGTACTCCTTTCGTCTTCATCTGCTCGCATTCTGTGTTTAACCCCATCCATGCTCGAATCTCCGCGCTCGTCCACACTGCCTCTTCATTTTGTATGCCCCATATGTCCTCTTTGCTCGACAGCAGCAATCTGAGGAATCGCACGCGCACTACGCACTACGCTTCTTTGGATCTTGACCTCGACCTGCGCTGTTCTTTTTTGGTTTAGCTTCACTGCAATAATTACTGCGCTCTGCGGCACAGTGAGGCCAGAATCTGATTTATACTGTCGACACAAAATACGCTCTTCAGATCCGTCCCTCCGCACCCATGTCCAGTTTTTACATTCTGGGTTTCTTTCCTCAAAATGCGCCACCAAGTTTCATCCCACATCCACGCAACGTCACCGCCTCTGAGAGCTCGATATCTACCTCTCTTGCACAAGAGGATTCTGCCTTCAATCGCTCCGCTACAAACCCGTATAACTATCCTATGGCTCAAATGTGAGTTTACCGCATTTCTCTTACAGAGACATTCAAATAAAAGTTTTTTCAGCCCTCTGGAAAGACCAACTCCAACGTATGTCTATCTTGCCATGTTCAAATAAACTGACTCATATGTTACGACAGCTGCACCGTCTACTCGACCTGACGAACAAACTTCCTCTTCCTCTTCCTCGGAGACAATGCCATCCACTCCAGCAACACATTTCACCACACTGGCACCCACGGTGGCAACCACGGCGGCAACTTCCACACCTTCGGGCTCATCGGTGTCCGGGACTGCGGCACCGACTGGCCAAGGCCCGAACCTTCGTTCGAGAAGGAATTGATTGCTTCACAACTTGCCCTCTGTTAGTAAGCTAGTGTAATATCTGAAATAATAAACACACCCCACTCTCAAATTTGCTCGAGTCGAGTTTCACTCAATGCGGCCGCTATATAAAGTCGACTTATTAACCATCCTTGCCACCGCTATTATAGTGCGCTGTTATTCACACCATCTGTCAATGCTCGTCGGGATCTTCAATGGCTTGAATGTGGATTTCTCAGGGCAGCTGACCCCGACTTTCACCTTGATAAGATGTCTTCCTTGATAATATTGAACATCACAATGGAGACGATGGGAAAAAACCGCGTGGTAGAATATGGAAGTTTCCCAAATTGGCTGGTTGAAATTTTCGCCGTTCTGACCGCAGTGCATCCGCGCAGGTCTCGCAGCCCGGAACTTATGCGCAGCAACATTCGCGGGATGAACTGTGACGTATCCCACCGGTCTGCCTTCTAATTTTTCTTGGGGGCTGACACTATCTTTGAAATCAGCCAACCGTTTGGGAAACTGACACTACTTAAAACATCCGAGCTGCCAGATCCGGCACAAGCCGTTCACAGGACGTGTGTCTTTCGATCTGATAACGAAATTTATCTCGTGCTCCGTACCATCCTCGACTGCACTTCGAGATCAGTCTTATCGAAGACGCTCCCTCACGCAAAACACATTCCTCAGAGCTCTCTCTATATCGCTTTGTTCTTTTTATTGTCCTCTCCATCTGAACTCAAAGATACCGGTATCATCTGTTTCTCTGGCTCCGGGATCTTTGCGACCACTTCCAAAAAATGATCCTAACTTAAACGAGTAATGCTGTGATTCCATATCAAGATCTTTTGCTTGCGTCTCACACAGTGAGTCACACTCGCCAACTTTATTTCCCCGGGTTTCAGTATTGGACGCATCGTGGATCTTGCAACACTTCTGTTGGTTCTTGGAAATCTGCGATCACGTCAGACACTAAGGCTGGCTGCCGGAGCGAAGCGAAGGCGTATCTTGTTGGAATAGTACAGTATGTGCGCAATTTGTTGGGGACTGTTTGGCTCTATTCCCTTCTGCTATCTCCATTTCATCAGCTCGATTTCCACAGCCTTTTGCTGTTGTCTTTCCCATCAACTTCTCATTCGTTCTTCCATTCCTGATTTCACCGATATAGAAAGCTGTCGAGCGGTCTGATTCAGTTCGGCCGAGGCGATGAATGCGTGCCGTGGTTCAACATGAGCTGAGAGCTGCGGAATTGGGCTTATCGTGCATAGCAGACGCAACACGGGGTTTAACTACTGTCGAAAAACTATTACTTAAAATTGAAAATCACTGTTATCTGATCGTCAGATATCTGCTATCTAATCTACTGTATCATGTGACGGCCTCATGGCCCACTGCCAGCTTCCTGCCAGCCCGCCATCGACTTTGCGTTCGGTATTTCTAGTCTTCGGGATTTCATAACCATCTGTATTGGACACGCCAGCTTGGCCTGTACTTCTCCTCTTCTCCTGCTCTGAATGAATGATGGTAGATGAACTCGTCTGAATCTGTCCTAAAATTGGGTTCTACTCCCTTTCTAGTCTTCTAGATTTCATAACCAGCCGTATTGGACGGGCGAGCTTTGCCTATAAAGACCTTCTGGGCATCCTCTGGAGTAAGTCCAGAGCCTCGCTGAGCCAAAATCAATATCTCACTGTCCGGCGTGTCCTGTGTCTCGCAGCCTTAATCCCATGAAGCGGCTCTTGATGTTAGCCTGCGGCTGCGTGCATCGACCTGCCACGAGTGTGTGACCAGGAGGCAGCCATCCCCGCGACCGGCGCGGACGTCAATCCGCAGGAATGTCTTGCGCAGAATTTTATTTTTGCCCTGGTGCATAATAGAAAATTTTGGAGTCATTGTACATCACCTTTCGTAATTTCTATTCTTATTTTCTCATGGCCGTGATTTGGGCGAGAAAGACGCTGTTTTGTTGTTGTTTCGTGTTGGTTTGCCGCGGAAAAACATAAAGATGAGAGCAATTATTCAATTTTAGTGTTTTGTGACCTGGGAAGGCGCCAATTTTGGAGACAAAACAAAATCACACATTTTTCGGCACTTTAGACACCATAGAACAAAATTAAATTAAATTAACAATACATTAACTACACTACACTCCTACGCCGCCTCAAGTCTTCACGAGATTGAGGAGGAGTCCTATGACCCCCGACATTTCTTATTGGCCCAAGCTGCATCTGCTCCATTAAGCCCACGGAAATATGCATCGGCAAGTGGAACTGAATCAAGGTGGGTAATAGATCATCCACATTAATTTCGGAGCCAGCCAGAAACTCGACGACACTGCCAAGACTCAAGTATCGGCCAAGAGCTCAAACTCGATGTTTGCTCTGTCATCTGAATGCGACTTCCCGTCTTTCACCGTATCGTCTGCAGGCCAACGCATCCTTAAAAGTTAAGATCTGTGGGGTTCCGCTGACAGATGGAAAACGCTCTCGGAATATGGTGTAACATCGTCGGTCCCTCATTTCATACGCGCCACACGGATTCTTTCAATCCGGCGCGCGTTTCAAAAATTCTAGAGGTCGCGGAGATCGGGGACGACATTACCGCAGAAGAGCGGAGCCTGGTCGAGGACACTGTCCGCCGCTGATTCCGTGGGTTCCGATGCTCCGGACTCCCGGAACGACTGCACGCGGTCAAAGACAGCACAGATTGATGCTTTTGAGGCGCAGAGGCGACCCGTGAATCCGCCGCTTGCAGAAAACTCCGTATTCATGCGGAAAACTCTCACCACGCCGCAGGAGCGCAGTTTCATTTTCGCACTAAGGCCGAATCGCCGTGTACTTACAGCCTACATGGTCCTCTCAAAGTTCGTCATGACGAGACACCCTTGCTATGCTCGCTAAAGGAGACATAATCCCGAAAAACTTCTAGATCGACTTTCTATTAGTGGAATAGACCAATCAAAAACTACCGCCAATAAGCTCTATTGGACATGCATTGCTCCGATCTGCTCCTATGAACTCCAGGGCCGCCGAGTCGCTGCCGAAGTTGCTGCGCATGCAGTCCAATGTATGTTGTTGCCTGCACACGATGGACATGCTTGGCAATCAGCGGCGGATTCTCAAGTAGGGCAGGCTTTAGGCGGAAACTAGCGGAGGCAAAGGTGAGGATTGGCTTATCCAAGGTGCGCCATGCGCTGCAGAAGCAGCAAGTAGAACCGTACCTGTCTTTTCCGATACGCAGCTAAATCATTTTTTCATGATTTTCTTCTGATTTTTGTGAACTTCCTTGAGTGAGGGCGGGCACGGCGGGCGCATCAGGTGCGCTGATGGTGCGTAGTAATGAAACTGAGAACAAGAACCCACTTTGACGCAAGATGCATGAACCGGATGAGCATTAGACCCAATCACCTGCGTTCCCACCCCCTGTAGACACACATAGACACACGTGCTTCGAGCTTATCTGATATGTGTTTACATGCGGCTACGTTCCGTAGATCCCATGTAGCCGAAGATCGCCGCATGTAAACACAGGTAAACACATATCAGATAAGCTCGAAGCACGTGTGTCTACAGGGGGTGGGAACGCAGTGAATCGTCGTGAAGTAGTGGACTTGCCGATGGAGATTTAATGGGCCACATTTGCATTCAGGAATCGCGGGGATAGGTTTGGTTGGATGGACAGTCCCAATTTATGCAGACAAAAAAATTATATCTCGCTTAGTTTTCATGCGAATAAAAATACAGCGTGACGATGCCATATTTGGATACGATTTCTGACAGACGTCTGATATTATTACCGCCAAGTCTCTTGCCTTGGATGCAGCGCGTTGACTTGTATGTATTGCATTGAATAAAAACCAACTATTCATCGTCTCCTGAGCCATTCTCCTGCCCCGAGTCCTCTGAGTCCGAGTCCGAGTCCGATGAATCTCCATTTGCGGGCTGCCGTGAAGGTCCAGCGACGGGTTCTTCTTGCTCATTGGCCACAAAAGTGGGCTTGGGATCGGGTGAGAAAAGCTGGCCCTTAAGCACAGGCTTGTACTACGCCAGCCGCTGTCCCAGAAGCTTCGCGCGGTCGCGTTCTTATTCCCAGTTCACAGACGGCTAGCGTTGAGTTTCTGAAAGGACCAACATATTGAATGCTTAGTTGGCCACGATTAATCTGGAGGCGGTGGATGCTTCGCGGTTGATTGTGAGGTGATAGCCAGCGTGATTCCAAACAAAATTGTCTATTCAGATTTGTTGTCGGGCCAGAAGCAGCCCGGAAAACCGCAATACATATAAGTATAACTCCGTAACAGCTTCGACAGAATATTCAACCATCCGAACTTGACATTTGACAAATCTTTGACTCAGAACAGTTCAGAAATAGTGACTCCACTCAAAATGGCTCGTACAAAAGTAAGTTTCGTCCTCGACCTTCAAAAAACCTCTCACCTTCATAGCAAACCGCGCGCAAATCCGTGGGAGGCGTGTATTCACTACTCCACATTATCTTGGTTTTCCTGAATTTACTTGGTCACAGGAAAGGCTCCCCGTAAACAGCTGGCAGACAAGGTCGGAGCTAGCAAGGGCGGCGTCAAGAAACCTCACAGGTTCCGGCCAGGGACTGTTGCCCTCCGCGAGATCCGGCGCTACCAAAAGTCCACGGAGCTCCTGATTCGAAAACTCCCCTTCCAACGTCTCGTTCGTGAAATTTCTAGGACTTCAAGGTATATACTAAACCATATATATTTTTATGCATGTTGATATAAGTCAATCAGAACGACATGCGCTTCCAGTCATCTGCCTCATGGCACTGCAGGAGGCCGCAGAGGACTATATCATTTCACTGTTTGAAGACACCAACTTGGCTGCGATCCATGCGAAGCGCGTCACCATGTCTGTGCGTATCTTTCAACGTCGGCTTTGGTACTCACCCCTGCCCAGTCAACCCAAGGACCTGGCTCTGGCCCGCCGCCTGCGGGGAGACGTGGGGAAACCATAAGTAATTACCACAGGATGTATATCGGTCTCTTGCTTGATCGTGAAGCTGGACAATTCACACTGCCATTCGAGCGGAGTTTATACACCGCTGTTTGGATTCAATGTTTTGAAAATGTTTTGAGTCAGATGTTCAGTTGATGTCGTGTCAAAAATTGAGACAATAATTCGACCCCTATTCAATGCGGATATCTTGACACCGCAATCGACATGTTTATTGCCCATCTTGGAGGCTAGACGGTGGAATGCATTGGCATTAGAGATGGGCAGGGGCAGCTCCCCGACGCACCGAGTATCAAGAAATTCGGGTTAAAACCGAGCTAGAACAGTGTCGGAGGTGATGATAGCGGCACGATGTTGTGTGCGTGCCAGATAGTGTCGGAGAGGAACTAACTAGGAGGAGACGGTGAGAACAGTGATAAAAGGCAATAAACACCATGTAAGCGCACCTAGACCCAAGAAAAACGGCGAGAAAATGAGCGAGAAACGAGCGCGACAAGACGGTGACCTGGGGACGGGATTGGAGGATGAGTGACAACGACCAAATTTCGTCACCGGCCGGGGGGTGCGTGACGCGTGACTGCCGAATTGAACGAAAAAAAGTACAGTAAATGACTCCATTCGTGGCTAAACTAATATCTATTGTGCAACATTTTCCCCTCCGTGCTAAAAGAGATCCTCGCAATTCATTGGTGTGCAGAGAAAAAAATGCAGCAGCAAATTTCTGTGAAAGTACAAGTGTATTCCATGTTCAAGAGGTGCTAACAAAAAATCCCACCCCTCAGCCTTGCGCTTTACCGTTCCCAATCGTTTGAGCCTAATTTCAAGGAGAACCATTGAGAATTGAGCCCACACAACGGTTTTAGGACCTCCAAAACTTTTAGTTTTAGCAATGGTTTTGGTGCTGCTTAATCTCTTGCTAAAACTAAAAGTTTTGGCAATGTTTCAGGGGCACCTGAACATCGGTTTTGCTTAGTTACCGTTACCGGTCACGTGCCTGCCATGGCAACACAAAATCCCACACCACCTTTCTTTCTCTCCCACTTTCTCCAACCATAGTGTCAGTGCGTGCAGGCGTCTCGATCTCCCTTCCTCGCCTTGGTGAGCCACTCGCGGGGTTCGTTTCTCTCCCTCGGCCATCGCACAACCCTCAGGCTGTGCGGAGCTCGCGACGCGTCTTAACGCGTCTAATGTGCCCTTGAACGCGCCACGGTCTCAGTACCACATAAGTAATCGTGCTACACAATACGGCAACAATTCACCGAAAAACAATGACGCGCCAATCGCCCATTCTCGGGGGGGGGGGGGGGGACCGAATTTTCGGCCTGAATGGTTTCCTAGGCATCGTAACTATCTCCTTTCACAGTCCCAAGCGAATTAAATGTTGGATGCCTGACGAATGTAGGTAGTGGTCTTCCTGTGATCAAAATATTTGTGGTTGGACCAAGGTTAAGCCTCCGCCTCCGAGAGGCCATACCCATGTCATTAGTTTGATTTTAATCATATTTATTTCCTACTATCAACCTGCGTGAATCCTGTGTACTGGAACCGGTATTCCTTCGCTGCCGCCATCGCATCGTGTTTAGTCTGTAGTTCATCCTGTTTCACAGCCATGGAATCGAGGCGAGCAGCGCAGCGGCGGGGTTGTGCCGGCCTTTTACTCGCGGAACTCGTCGACAGAATTACCGGCTGGGCCGTCCCGTCGTCAATTTGGCTGATGGATTTTCTCCCGCCATTTAAGAGGTGCGGGCCTGGAAAAAAATGTCGAAACCTTCGAAAAAAGTGCAGAAAGTGAGTATATGAAAGATGAACAACTTTTGAATCTCTATTGAATGAGCTAAACATGTTTTTCAAGGGAAATTTGGATACAGGGGTGCAGAAAGAGGTATTCAGGAGAAAATACCTTCCAACAGGGTTGTTCCATTGACTAGATCATGTGTTGTGCAAGAAATCTCGAAAATTGGCAGAGGGGAGCGGGAACACCTCAAAAGCCCCTATTCCGCGACCTGTAACGCGAGTGTCACGCAATGTGACAACGCGCTGAGAACACATCGCAAACCTCAATTCTGCATGTTCCTCACGGATTTGGACGCCAAAAAATACATATTTCGAGTTGGATATCATTTCTTGAGACCATTCAGCATCCCATGTCTGTTTATTGCCTCGCTATAGGCCATAATACCCGAAAAAGCAAGTTTTTCTCATTTGATAGAGAATCCAAAATTGTCCATCTTTCATTAAGGCGCTTCGGAGACTTTTTTTGGCACATTTTCGATGTTTTTTTTTTTTTAAGTACGCACCTCTTAAATGGCGGGCGTAAATCCATCAGCCAAAATGGCAACGGGCTGGCCCAGTCGGTTAGCAGGCTGACCCTCACATCACATCAATCTAAATATTTGTCTGATGTTTGCAGTATTTGTTCTCTTGCCAAATCCGTCTGTTCCTCCGAAGGCTCAGTGGTCTTGTCAGCCTGCGACACCGACTGGTTCACGAGTTTAGTGGCCTAGGTTCGTCCCAAGCCCGGTTCTGACGATGCCGTGCGATGCCGGGCACACCAAATAGACCAAACATCAGAACAAATAAGCCACACGCCTTTGTCAGCGTCAGAATGGGCTTGCTGCAATGTCCGTCAAATCGGGGGGTTTATTTTCCTTCTAGCATTTCACCCCGGGCTCCTATCCTTGGGGTCAATTGAAGGAAGTTTCGGTTCATCAGAATGCCAACAACGTTGCAGCAGAGTTTGGAAAGATCCACTCAGAATTGGTCGGGTTCTGTGGGGTGCAAGTGGACCCAACACACTTTTCTTAGGAAGCATCAGAATTATTTAGTTTCCCACGAATTCGTGGGGAATTTCAATTGAAGCAACCACAAGTGTATAGGACCCAATCCAGTGCAAAATTGTCAATTTGAAGCAGTGTTTGATGGCCCGGATTGAAAGTGCGATAGGACCCAATCCAATCCAAAATTGTGATTTTGAACCAGTGTTTGATGGCCCGGATTGAAAGTGGAGAGGAGCATAGTCTTTTTACAACAACTAGTTCCTTCCAAATCTCGAATCGGGAAGGAATCTGATCAAAACTGCGGTTTGACATGAAGTTTTGGCTGCCACCATACCCGGTCCTGCGCTTCCTCGCCCTCGCCCGAAAATGACCCATACTCAACACGCTCCGCTCCCACACCGACCTCGTCGCCATGCACCTCCGCAGTGGCGATGCCCAGCTGATCGATCGCACAATCCTAGATAATTGATCTGATATCACCGCCAAAGTGTAGTCACGTTGAGCGCAGCTGGCACAGTCACCGCGCAGGGTACACACATGGCCACCAGCTTTTCAGGTGCAGCTGGCTGTCACCTAGCCCATAATGTGTTGAGCACATAATCACACCAGCTGCTCTCTACGACCTTGAATTAATACTACTCATGGCTACGAGACTGATGTGAGTAATCGACGTTCATCGAGACCTCGGCAGCTGCCAACAATTTCCCCCAACATCAGGTTGCCCAACCTCGAGCGCAGCCTCGTTAACGGTGGACCCGACTCGGAGCTGCCATCACACAGAGAAATGTAAATTACGTGTTAATAACAACGTCATATTATTCAACATGATGTTGCTTACACAGCGCTAACTACGTAGAGCTCAATCAACCGCTATATATGGAACCCGTTTGTGCTATAAATTGCCTCAGCTATTTTTACTGGGGCTATTTACAGGTGATGGCTGTGTCTTTCACGCTTCCTGATCTTCTCTTGATCTGCGATTTTCCATTGAGGATGAATCGATACCGTAAACAGGTTGCGGCAGAAACCATTCGGTGGATTCTACATGGAACTTCTGACACAGAGCTGACACATAAAGTTCGTGGTCTCAAATGTGGCCTCCTAGCAGCAATGTGCTACCCTCAAGCTGGATTTCCTCAACTCAGAGTTTGCAACGACTTCTTGACTTTCCTTTTCCATATCGATGACATTTCGGATGTCATGGATAGCCTTGGGCAAAGGAGACAGGGGATGGAATTGCAGACTACCTGAGAAACCCCCAGTTCAGCAAGTACTTGTTCCAAGGAGCAAAAAGTTGCAAAAGAGTATTCTACTTCACAGAACAATGACATTGAGGCACTGAAAGCATTGATGCAGTTATTTTAAACGACTCGCGCTCACGACAAGTAAAGACACCCAGGACCGATTTATGCATTCTTTGGAAGCATTTTTCGAGGGCCTCGAGAAACAAGCCAAGGATCGTCTGGTTGGCAAGGTGCCCAGTTTTGACACCTACATTGATCTTCGGAGGGACACGTCAGGCATGTAACTCTCCAAACCAGACAACACGGTATTAATGAAATCAGGGTGCCGCCCATGCTTTGTTCTCATTGAATACGCGAACAACTTGAGACTTCCTTCGAGAATCATGAAGGATGCGATCATTCAGCAGCTTGGGGACTATGCAAATGATCTAGTGGCATGGTCAAACGTGCGTATGCTGATAATTCCCGCCGAACTTACTCACCGTTGCATTCTAGGATTTGTTCTCCTTCAAGGTTGAAACCAAAAGGAAGGATACGCACAATATAGTCTGCGTTATGATGCACGAGCACGGTATTGACTTGCAATTAGCGGTTAACATGGTGGGGAAGCTGTGCAGTGATCGCATGGAGGATTTTATAAGGCTTCGAGCACAGTTGCCGTCGTGGGGTCCCACAATAGACGGTATGGTGAGGGTTTACGTTGACGGCCTCCAAGATTGGATGGTAGGATCTCTGCATTGGTCGTTTAAGACTGAACGTTACTTCGGAGAGAGTAGCAAGGCGGTTCTTGAAACTCTGAAAGTCGAGCTTTGACTATAGTTTAGTCGCTCAAAGCTCCAGCGTCCCTTAACCGAGCTGGATTTGGATTTCGTACATTGTCTTATGTACATTGATTCGGACGGCTCAACCCGTCGAAATTTCTCAACCTCGATTCTGAGCCGGATTTAACACAAGTTTCAACGTCAGAATCCCAAGACAAAAGGAAGCCTTGATTGAATTGCAGCACGGACCAAAATTGGGAATAATCGCCTTTACTTGGACATTATTCGAGGGCCACGCCCGAGTGCACCGTGATTTTTGGCTTGTTATAATCTCATCGGACCCAGGAAGCTCTCCGATTTTTTTCCAAGGATATTGAACCTGCCCTGAATGTCGAACTGCTCGCTTTTGTGAGTACTTGCCAAATTGGGAACGATCACCTTTACTCGGCATTGCAAAAAGTAACCGGCCAGTTTACGATAGGGCATACCACTTCAGGAATCACAAATTTCTGATAGCCGACACAACTACTCCCGAGCTTCAACTGCCCCCAACCCCTCCACGGAGGCTGACATTTAACAGATGCAAACAATATAGCCACATTTCACGAAAATATTCCTTGCGAACACCTACCCTTCACAAAATTTTCGGGATTGGCTCCACTGCATCTAGAGAGGCCCCCAAGCCCTGCTGCAATTTTTTGAATGAGGTTCGCAATGAGAAGAACGACTCATAGTGATTTGGCCAAGCGGGTGGCTATGTTGTTTACATTTGTTAAATGCCAGGAGGGGTTGGGGCGGTGGAAGTTCGGAAGCATTATGTTCGGCTATCATGAATTTGTCTTTTTTGTATTACGAGTTTCTCCAGTATAGTAATCTACTCTGCGTACACTACTCTGTCTTGCCCCAACCCCGTAACGTGAGGGTGGGTAGAAGACTGGAAAATTAGTGCAAAAAATACAGTCCATAGTCTCGTTGATTGAGGGTGCAACTGATGGCACAGCTTCAAAACCATCCATATTTAGACATTTGATCGCACTTTCAGTTGCGCATTCAATTGGAAGACTATCCCCGTAGTGTTTGCCCCATAGCTTGCCCACCGCTGCACCAATTACCATGATCTGGCAGCCATTTTGATCCAGAATTGCCGTGGCTATCCAATGAACAAGACGCGGTAATTTTCCGTTCACGCATGGGCAAGCTCTGCATGTAAAATGTTCAATTTTGTGTTCAATTAGCCCCTATTTGCTTTCAATTGATGGCACAGCTTCAAAACCAGTATTTTTATGAAGGGTTTAATTGATGATGATGACGATGGGAGCCCAGAACCGGCCGGTCAAACGTGTCCTCCGGAGCTCTGGCATTATATAATCTGCTTGTCTTCACGCCTCAGCGGCCCCGCCTTAGGGCCCCGCCAAATTTTGAAACTTCCCATTCTAACAAAACCAAACTTTACAGCTCTTTGCGGAACTTAGGGTGCGGGCAGTTTTTGTTTTTTTTTTGTGCAAGTTTTCACCAGAACAGCGATTGGGAGCTTAATTCTTAGCCGTTTACCTTGGAAGTACTATACCCCTACCTACCTGCCTACATAGTACTTGAATACATAGTACTTGAATACATTGCCCTACTGTCGATCACGCGCAAAAATGTCACTACATGTTAGCTGTCAACAAGTTAGATTTGCCAAGCGTGGGAAAAGTAAAGTAAAGTACCGTAAAGTTAGCCCCGCCAGGTCGAACCGGCAGTCAAAGTTCAAGTTAGCTGCCACAAGTTACTTTATACACTCTCGAATTTGGGCCGTTTCGGTGGACGTATGAGTACTCAGACTCAAGCTGGAAGGTCAGCCGTCAGCGCTCCACAGGCCCGCCGACGATACTGATGATCGTTGGAATGACAGATCACGGACACAAGACTGGTCTCGAGTGGCACTGTGGCCAAAGTTTACACCATTTGGCATTCCTGGGGTCGATGTATATGCAGCATACAACACCTCAATGATATGCGACCGGGAGACCCCGGAGCTCAGCGAGGCTTTTTTTTGGTGCGGTGTTGCACATATAATGAGTTATCCTGATCAGTGGGTCAAACGCAAAGAAGCGAAAGAACCGGATCGAGGGAAGCCTGAGCTCCGAACACAGTTCTTGTACAGCTAGTCAATTCCTACCTCGATGCTGTATGCAGATGTGTTTTGATCTAGTCTCTCATACATAGACGCTACACGACTTTTGAACCCCGCGTTTTAGTTTTGACCAGGGTCCAGGACGGGGTGTGCCTTCGAGGCGCCAGAGCGCGCTAGTAAATCGACAGTCCATCATCCAATGGTTTGAAATCCTCTGAGTCACATGGGTGAAAGACAACATCAAGTCCGCCATCACGCAGGGTCGGTGCGGTGTCGTGCAAGATCTGCCACATGGCTCCCTCTTCAACTGTGGGACTTCAACACAGCCACTACTGACTGTTATGAAGATTTTATATACTGATTTTCACCGAGCTCTCGGCGCGCGTGCGGGGCAGTACGTGCGCAGTGCCCGGAACCCAAATCAAAGGACTCAGCAAGTGCACTCAATCCAGTGTGATCCCAATAACGGTTTCGACTCAACAAGTGCGATCCAACGTGATCCCGGGCCCCCAGAACCCATCCGTCTCAATTGAACGACAAAAATCTGTTTCTCAGTTCATCTCGTGGATGTCTCAGGAAGATTTGGCCGGCAACCGACCTTATGTATTACAAGTCCCACAGAAAAACTTTCATGTTTTTGAAATAGAATGATCCGTCACAAAGACACCGGTACTTAACTGCTACATACAGTCGGAATTTTCATAATGCATAAGCTCATAATGCATACTTGCCAAAATTTCTCATAATGCATAGGATTCTGGATCCAACAAAATGCATTTCACCGCTGTAGAGGCGAGCCTCGTAGTGCATAAATGCTCATAATGCATAGACTTCTGACAAATTCTGCTAAATTTGGCAGGGAACCAACCTTATGCATTATGGAACCTTAAACAGAGTTTGGCCTTGTGTACACTTTTATAGGTATGCACGCGCTTAAAGAGATCATGGGGCCAAAAGTCCCGAGGAAGTGCTGTTTATTGAGTGCTTCCAAAGGTCTGGACTGAGCGCTTCCAAAGTTTTGGGGCTGATGTGCCAAAAGTAGAGTTTAAAAGGCTTCGGACAGACACACGCAATTTTATGAAGAGAGAGATGAGAAATCCGACTGCAGTGAATATGGCTGCAGACAAGAAGTCCAGTAGAGCTGCCCACGCGAGTGATGTCCGGTGAGAAGGAAAATTATGAAGGTCGCACGTACGTTTATTCTTGTACAATCGGGTAGCCCGAATTTATTGACCCGCGATGGGGGCAGACAGAATGCAGAATAATTTCAAGGAGACTAAGCCTGACAATGCTTTACATATGTACAAACCGGAGCACAGGAGGATATACATGGATAATAAGCGAAACACTTCAGAAGACTGAGATCACAACGGAGAGGGGAGCAAAATAGATAGGAGAGGAAGGAAGGCATGTCATGTCGAGGCGCCGCGCGTGTAGGCGGGGAGCGCTATCCCGGCACTAGTACATCGACAGCTTGAGGTTCGACACGGGGCTCGCGCCCACGCGTGGGTGCAGGGGCGTTGGTGTTGAGGGCGGGCCTTGTTGAGTATGAGAGGCCGCGCCGACGGGCGATGCGCGCGCAGCAGGACGTATGGAGTTGTTCATGGCGCTGTTGGTGAATGCGCTCCTGCGGCCGCCCGTGGCGCCCTTGTCGTCGCCGGCGGAGTAAAGCTCCGCAGCAGCCAACAGCTCCTGCATCTCCCTCTCCAATCTGATCCCGGCTTCTCTGTGCATCTCCTTCTGCATGTGGAGGGTTTCTTCCGTGTGTTTCCAGGACTCCTTCTCCCGCTGGAGACCAGCAAGGTAGCAGCAAAGCAATGCGCAGCGACTCAGCACTTGCCTCGTCCATGATACTGCGCTGCATGCTCTCTTGGCGAGACCGCTCCAACTCCTCCACCTTCGTCTTACACTGCTTCAGCATGGCCAGCTGCACCGCTTTTGCCAGCTCCCTCTCGGCGAGCTTCTCCTCGAGGTCTTTGACAAGCTCATCCCGGCTGCGCAGGTCCCTCTCAAGCTGCTTGCGCAGCTCCGTTTGAAGCATGAGTTGTGTTTTGAGCAAGAAGATGAGGCCCGCATTGCCAGTAGGACCAGGCTGAGTCACGGTCATTGATGGGGCGTGGGGGTCGAGATCGGCATCGAAGTCCTTCGCGCCGCTGAAAGCGCGGGCTGGGGACGACTTGCGTTTGGGGTGGGATTCAGGCGACTGCGGCCTGGAGGAGCGCGTCATGGACGTAAAGACTGTGTCGCTGAAATCGGGGTTTGGGCCTTTAGTCCCGGGCGATGAGGCGGCTGACGGGGGCGAGGAGTCTATGATCGGCGAGGGGCTCCAGGGGCAGGTTGGATCATGGGTGCGGGGCGGCGGTGGCGGAAAGCCCCTTCGAATCAGAATCGGCTAGAGCCGCCATTGAGTAGCAGACGATCTGCCACAAGCTGGACAAGTCATTGGGAGCGCAGAGAACGGAAGGGAGCCGCGGCGGCTTATCCTCTGTGCGGATTGCCATCGCTTCCACGTCGTTCCGAAATTCCACAACCCCGTACATGCCCGATGAGGTGGACGGGCCGAGAGAAAATTGTGAGACTGTTCGGGGTTTATTAAAATACCACCGAAAAACCTCGGAAAACGCACCGCTTGCACGAGTCCCGAAGGTGGTCTCCAGTGGGGTCTTGGTGAAAACACTCTGCGAGGGTGATCACCCATCGCATATCTTTTGAATGTTCTCAAGCGGCTGCTCTTCGAGGAAGAGGGTGGTGGACTCTGAGACAGACTGAGATTGGGCTCTGAGGCGTTACGAAATACGAGATTCGCGGGATGCAACTGGTGCTCATCCAAGTCGTCATGCGAATGTGCGTCGCCGTGCCTCTGTCTGAGCTTTGGGGGTAGTAATAGCCTGTCCCACATGCTGGGGAAAATGATAGAGAGGGAGGAGTAAGTAGTTGAATGTAACGCGTTCAACTGTTCTCTTGACAACATCGAACGAGCACGTGTCACATGCGTCATATGACGTTGGTCCCGTGCTGATGGCTGAAACTCGCACGCTGTCACGATTCGTGCCGGATTACACCTTTCCTTCCCTCCCTGGGTCTGTCTTTACCCTCCATTCCCCTCCTGCGTTTCATAATATGACGAATGTTACTCTGAGCTTTGACCAACTCCGGATTCTCGCATTTAACTATTACGGATATACATCATTGGAATCCACTCAAAATACACCTTCCCATAGGCTGAAACAATTTACAACACCTCCTTACACGTTGAAAAGTGTCCCCGAATATTTTCGGAATTCTGTCACCAATAACCGCTATCCTAAAATCCGGACATGTACAGGAACACAAGAAAATCCCGCGTAGCGCGCGACGCGGCTTCTTGTCGAAAATCGCAAGCAGGAGCATAGACGATGGCAAATACGGGCCAGAAGGTGCGGAGAGCGCGTAAAGTATGCCGATGAACGAGTTAGAAGCGATTCCGGCGCGAGGAGGTGGTGGTAAGAAGCCGAAAGCGCGTCGAGCGTCGATGGATTTGAACGGGTGATTCGATTTCACCTGTTTATCTAGTACTGTTCACCCGTCACCTCTTGATGAGGTATATCACCCGTTGCATCGGGTTGTTATCACCCAGAGAATCGGGTGAGAATACACCGATTTCTTGTCGAATATTTTTCAGTACAGTTACTGTCCTCCGGTTCAGAGAAGTCAGAAAGGGCTGGGGTAACCCACCTTGTCCAATGCTGGACAATGCAAGGACATCCGGTACGGGTTCCTGGCGTTAGACCCGTGCGCCTCCCTTGATGTTTCCCGTAGCAAGGGCCCTTCATGCCGTCAAGCGACTTTTTCCGAGGATGCCAGGCGGCACTTGCAGTCAGATATTACTACAGAGCGACAAGGGAGGTTGCGATTTACCTCAGCTGCATGTTTGAAGTCGGATACCCGGAGTATCATCGAAGTACACCAAGGCCTTCAGAGCCGGTGTTTGGGAGCCTGCGGATCCAGGGCCATGGATTGGAAGGGCCATTGTTTACAAGCTTCAAGTCTCGGAGCATGTCGATGGTTTAGATGACGGTCCAACTGCCTCCTTCTGTGTGGGAGATTTTGAGGGAGGACCCATGTATCTACCTGACATCGGGATGAAACTCAGGTAGGTTGCCACCATCACATTCTGTGGGGTTCACTGACAGGAAATGTTCTTTACGCACGCAGTTATCGGCAGGGGGACATATTGATATTTATGTCGGGACTTCTTTACCACTGCGTCGGGAAGTGGTCGCCGGGGAAAGGGATTAGCCCCGAAGGAATAACACGTGGCAGAATCAGCCACGTATTCTTTTCTCCTCAAAATTCGATTACTCAGCTCGAGGGAAAACCCGAGGGATGGATGGCAAGGAGCATGGGGGGCACGTTTGCTGACTCGGATTACGGCGTTGAAGGCAATTAATGCAATGTGATTCACACTGATCGAAATACGGAATTTGTCAACGTTCATGCTACAATTTTATTCAACACTAATGGGGTTGATCTGGCTGATATGATAGACCAATTCGACAGAGGCCCCCGTGACCAGTGACCTTGGTTCAAATTCGTCCTCGTCCGGGGGGTGCGTGACTCTCATGGACTGTTCGCATGCCGCCGATCCACACTCGAGTGCCCTTGCGCCTGCAATTGCCTTGCGACATCGGCATTACGAGCTGTGGAGCCGTGACGAAGACCAGTACGTGTGTTGTTTCTTGTCACTGATTACTTATCATCCAAATCTCAGGTGGGCTCCGCGTTGGATCATATTGCCCATTCATATCACGAGCCCGGATGTGAAAGCCCTTACTACTGCCAGTCTCTATCCCGTTGTCAAATGCTCCTCCATACCCCTTATACGATCCTTCCTATTTCCGTACCAGAAGTGCGCGGTAGATCCTGACAGCTACACGGTCGAATTCTTGGGCGCTTTTACCCGCGACGTACCCACGGGGAATGCAGCGGAGGGGAAAGAGATTGTCATCACAAGATGTTCCCGAATCGAGGTGGAAGGAGCGAGTCACAGCACTTGGGCGATTGGCATATGGGTGCCGCTGGGCCGAAACCTCTTCACCAAGCGGGAAACTAGGGCCGTAGGACTATTCACAATAAGCCTTGCAATACCCTTCAAAAAAGCTTTGCAATACTGGGGTTTTTCATTCAAATCGACAGTCACGCGTCACGCACCCCCCTGTCGAGGACGAATTTTGGTCGCGGTCACGCGTCACGGAGGGGTTTGTCGAACCCTCTAAGGCATGTCACTCCCCCCCCCCCCCCCCCCCCCAGTGGCAAGGAAGGCAATTTTCCATGGAACTGTCGAAATTTTGAAGGTGTCACGCGAAAATTCAGCTGCTGTTGAAATGTCGAACTGGTAAATCGCGTCACGCATCACACCCCCTGTCGATTTGAATGAAAAAACCCCAGTACCTTCCAATATGACTGGGCAGGGACTTACTATAGAGTTTCATTCAATTCTCCGCCTGTGACCTGTGACCCGTACATCCGAACTTGTGTTTTCGTAAATCCGCCGTCCCGGACGGAAGAAAAAAATTCGTAAATCCCCTGGGAAGTGGCGGGGCACCTCCTCTTAGAAAAGTAAGTATCTCTCTCTTTATAAAATAACGGGTGTCTGTCTGAAGCCTTTGACGCCCTGCATATGGTCTTTTTCTACCCGAAACTGTGGATTGTCTAACACTAGGCGCTAAGCGCCAATCTCTTCACCCCGAACTGTGGATTCTCGCACGGCAGGCGCTAACAGGTGCCAATTACTCGCACAGCCGGCGCTAATTATCCCTTGCCGCCTTCGGCCCCACACGCCACCGTTAGGAGAAGGCAAATTGAGCAGCCGTAGTCTAAGGCTTACCCTAAGGCCTTAGGGAGGACACTGGGAAATGTGGCGAGGGTTTGTCGAATGGTACGGTCGCCTAGATCTGAACATTGAATTTTTGTCTTTCTTGGACATTGCCCGCTCGTACTTACACTCCTGCTCTCCCGCATTCGTACATCTCGTTCTATTGCTACTTATCTCGTGCTGAATATGTTACTCTACTTGCCGTCCTTATGTGTGTACGCAGTCAATCAAGTGAAACCGGGCTGTCGGCGATGGGCAGCGATTTCTCAATCGACAGATGGAACTAGGGCTCCAACCCGTCCGTCAAACGGGACGGCCGTCGCAAACGACGGCCGTTGGGCATCACGGGACGTGTCGACCCGTCCGTTTTCACCATGCATGAGAGATCAAAACGGACGGGTCCAACCCGTCCCGGCCGTAACGGCCGTTTCGACGGGTGCTCAAACTTTCACAGGACTAAGACTTGAGTACAAGTAAGGTCTTGGACTAAATAACAACGGGTACTACATACTGCGTCGTCGGGATCGTGTTGGCACTTGCTTCGAGAGTTAGACGACGAGGCCTCGGGGACATCTACATGGAGAACGAAGTGAGAACATCGCACACACTCAAAATAATGGCTCTTACCCTTCGTTGCACCACTAGGAACAGAAATCTCAAGTGCAAATCCGATACCAGGCCAATGCCGAGAGATTCCATATTGTATCCTCCCACAATGTTGGGTGACCACGATGTACAAAATCAACAAATTGAGGACCCGGGACTAGGCCTAAACTGCCGAGGTGCTGATAAATCTCTTGTATCGTAGTTTTGGCGGTAACGACTGTGTGAGGTTGATTCAGGATAGCGAACCAAAAAGAAAGACTTACGTAGGGGGAGCGAGCCATGACTGAGCCCAAGACCGAAGATGGTGAAAAACGATTTGACACAAGCACGGTGCAGGCGCCGTTGAGACATGAATGAAAATGTGATCGGTGAGGGCGGCGGCCCAAATGAGCGGGACAGCAAGGTGGTATCGAAAGAATTATGGAAATATCATCGAAGCTGGAAGGATGATGAGACGATCCATAAAATAAATGTAAATGACTTGCCAGTGAAAATGGAGGCCGACCCCGCCCAAAACTGAAAAATAAGCAAGGAAATCCGCCAACTGACGAGGTGTGTCGTGATTTTGGAAGCCGAGCTGGGCGCCAATGGTATAAGTTGCCAATATCAATGAAGGGAAGAGGAAAATGATGAGATTAGCCAATGCCCATTGCAACGAGTGAGATGCCAGAGCCTCTGTTCTTGTGGCGAACAATTACTCAGGTGAGACAGCTTTTGTAGTTGAAGCCAAGTCGAAGCCTCAGGAGCCTGAGAAAGATTGCAACAGATAGTTATCATTATCCCAGGCAGAGGCTGACAGTCAAGTTGAAAGCGCGCAGAAGTGGGATGTGTACTCGGCCCTGTGTATTAGTCAAGCAGTGCTGGTGCCACAGTCGATATGGTCAGATCCAAGTCTGATCATCATGCCGTACTGAAAATGCCGATAGATCAGTTGATAAAGTGATGATAGGCAGGATACATTGCTCGGCACAGGAACACCGGAAGATGCCGAGAAGGACCCGTCGAACCCGTCGAACGGGACGGGTACGGGTACCCGTCAACGGGGGAGACCCGTCCCGGCAGAGGAAGGCTCCAAGTTCCAAACGGACGGGTGCCGACCCGGCCGTTCCCGTCCGTCGACCCGTCGACGACGGGCACGGGTTGGAGCCCTAGATGGAACTGCTGGATCAGGAAGAAGAAATGGAACGGGCGCATGTTGTACTTTCTGCGCCCCCCGATGCTATGCTGGCAGAGTTTCGTACATTCCCGGAGGAGCAGTACACGACAGGATGGTCTAAGCTACCAGCACGTTCTTGGTCTCTGCCACGTATGCTCGACACACCTGACAGCGACATGCTTTTGTCGGCGATCCGTGGATGGCCGACTTTCGACGTGTAGTGCAGGTAGTGCAACTGCGAACATACGGTCTACTTACCCGTCCAGTAATTCTTGACTTTTTGTATGCCGGCGATTGAAATTTAAGTTTGCTGTTCATGCAGACCAGACCAAAAGACTTTCCCGCATTCGAGACGAGTCTTATACTACAGAGATAGCTAGATTAATGGTTCTTTACCTCAACTTTTATGTCACTGAACATAGCGAAACCGGATGTTTCGGCTTTAAAATTCCCGTTTCTTCTATAAATGTAGGTGCGTGTTTCCTGCCTATTCGGTGAAATTTGTTGTTTCGGTCCCTGGTGGACCGTGAGCTCTCATACACAGGTACTCCCACTCACATTATTTTCAGGCTCGAAAATTCCTGTAAGAGTCTTCTTGAAATCCAAAGTAACACCGTTTTGAAGTTTTTCAAGGAATGTGAGGCAAAAATTCGATTTTTGGGTCATTTTCTGGCGATTTTGTGACTTGTTTGAAGTATTCGTATATGGCTCCGGTGACCTGTGACCGGTACGAAAAATTCGTAAAATTTAGGCCTGTGACCTGTGACATACGAATTGAATTAAATGCTACAGTACTCTCATACTACGCGAAATGGCACCAAATTCCCATCTATATCCGGATCTCCCGACTTGCGCGCTCCCACAAGGAATCGTGATTACACCGACGAAGGGCCTGTCTGCCAACATCGTACGATTCTTTCTCACCTATTGATCTATTTCAGGCTTCTCCAGGTCCTGGAATTGAAGAAACTCGGTGTGTTTCAGCACTTGCATACTGTTACAACACAGTCACTGAAGCGCGGATGACCGGGCGGAACCTCGTGAATAAAATCATGGAGTGCAAGACTTGAACGTCATCTGCATTGACCCAGAACATCTACACGACAAGGCATGGCGCGAAATCACCGCATCCAACACCTACTGCGCCAATATTGTCTATGGCTCTGTTGACGAAGCACATCTGATCAACGAATGGGGTGCTGACTTCCGTAAACTCTTCAAGTACATCGGCCGCTTGTTCCGTGGATGTCTACTATCTTCCATACCCATCTTTGCCCTCTCAGCGACGCTTCAGCCTGGCTCTGCAACTAAACCCGTGCTCTCGAGTCTGGGAATGCTAGGCGACGATTTCTACGTGTTTCGCAGCTCAAGCGGGCGCCCGAATACACAGTTTATCATGGAGCCTCTTCAGCACGGCATCGGAGGCAAGATCTTTCCACCGCTGCTCGATTACTTGAACTCCCACCGTAAAGCTGTTTGTCCATTGTCGCACCATCTATGATGTTCTCCGTGTATTTCTGTACCTATGGAAATCGCTTCCACCCGGACCGCATCGGCTGCGACGACTGAAGATGTATCATTCGCTTTGAGACGCTGAGGAGAACCAGGAGATCTTGCAGTTGCTGGATGAGGATGCGGAGTGCCAGGCTGTCATTGCAACCATCGCATTCGCGAATGGGTTGAATGTCAAGTCTTTGCTGGACAGTATTTCGGTTGGTTTCCCCGATACAGTGGATCAGCTTTGGCAGGAGAAGGGCAGAGTTGGGAGGGATACACAGACGGCCGCTCGTGGAGTCGTACTTTTCCAGCCGAGTGCACTTGCTGCTGCTGAGAAGCAGATAGCCAGTGAGTTTTTTACCCAGTGCCGATGAGATATAGAGGCTATTTCAACGCAAAATTGAACTTTTTAATGCATAGCTTGCCCGTGCCTCAACAGAAAATTACGGTGCCTAGTGCATTGGATAGCCACAGCAATTCTGAGTTGAAATGCCTGTAGGATCATGGTAATTGGTGTAACCGTTGCCAAGCGATTGGGTAAACAGTGTTAGATGGGACCGTTTAAATGAACGCAAAATTGAACTTTTTAAATGCACAGCTTGCCCTTGCCTGAGCAGAAAATTACAGTGCCTAGTGCATTGGATAGCCACAGCAATTCTGAGTCGAAATGCCTATAGGATCATGGCAATTGGTGCAGCCGTTGCCAAGCTATTGGCAAACAGTGGCGGTACGGGATCTAAAAGTGTACACATGTCAATCATCAGCCCTGAGTCTTTGGAGTATCAGCATTAACTTTCCGAGGTGCTAATTCAAACGCCAAACCGGCGCCAATGACTTTGAATTTACTTGCTATTTCATCAATTCCGCCCTTGCTTTGAAGGATGGGCTGGGGAGAATTTCTGAACGTGACTGTAACCTGACAAAGACCAGAAGATTCACATACTTGAGCGCCTATAAAAGTGTACATCTTGCCAAACTCCGTTCTATTTCGTCAATTCCATCCTTGCTTTGAAAGACGGGAAATTAACCCCTGCCGAAGCAAGCTGCAGAATATTTTCTGCGTTTGGCCCGGCTTTCTCACAATTTTGCATCTTGGAGCTGCAGGAGTGGAATGGCCCCCGAAGTTTTGACTGAATCGGCGGCACGAGCACTGAGAGTGTTTCCAGCATAAATTTCAGCCAAATTAACCCCCACCGAAGCAAGTTGGAGAATATTTTATGCGTTTGGCCCTGCTTTCTCACAATTTTGCATCTTCGAGGTGCGGGAGGGAAATGCCTGCCAATTCTATGACCGAATCGACCGCGTAACACTGAGAGGGTGTCCAGCATAAATTTCATGCGTTTGGCCCTGCTTTCTCACAATTTTGCATCTTGGAGCCGCAGGAGTGGAATGGCCCCCGAAGTTTTGGCTGAAGCGACGGCACGAACACTGAGAGTGTTTCCAGCATAAATTGCAGGCAAATTAACCCCCGCCGAAGCAAGTTGCAAAATATTTTCTGCGTTTGGCCTTGCTTTCTCACAATTTTGCATCTTCGAGGCGTGTGAGTGAAATGCCCGACAACAAGGCCTTATCAACAAGATACACAATCAATTCAATCTCAACGACGAGGCCCTCATCACGCTCGCGAAAGTGTTTGACAAACAATGTCAAGTATCACCGGGGGGCAAAAAGGTCTCAGAACATATAATGCTGTACGTTGTTTACAAGGTGCTGACACTCTTGTTGAGTGTTATTTAGTCCTTCGTTCATCCCTCGTGTTTCCGAATGGCTCCGAGAAGGGGTGAGTCGTCCAGCATAACCTCCATCGTGCCTATTCATTGGACCCCTCAGGACATATTATGGTCTCGACTTTCGGGGGCCGTACGCGTAAGGAATCACCGATGAGGTTCTGCTTCCACCACTCACTCGAGCATCAGATATATTTAGAAGGCATGCCTTCATGGCGAAGGATGTTTCGATCTGGAGAGCCAGACATACTATGACGGACCTAACGATATCGATCTCGCTAACTTCGAGGTTGGAAAAGCTTCCAAGCTATTCGGTATGCACATCCGCTCCCATACTTCATGTTCGATATTTATTTCATTTCTGCATGCGTGTACAAGTTTTTGGAGTCTAGCAATCATGAAACCGGCAGCGACTTGCGTCTTGGGTTCACCTTCCCATTCCCAGTCTTACTAAGCCGGTTGAACTCTGGAACACTTGTTAAGTGGACCAAGGGTTTTTTCTGCCGATACTTCCGTGGGGGAAGATGTCGTCTGGCAGCTGCAAAGGGCGCTTGTAAACCAGAAGCAGACTACCAAGAGTAACGTGAGCGTAAAGTGTGTTGCTCTGGTCAACGATGTGCGTCTGCCTTATCCTTGGATTGCCGAATTGTACCGTTCATCCCTGACAGGCCGTTGGTGCACTCATGTCACACGCATACAAGACAAAAGGAAAAATGCAATTTCGGGGCCATATTTGGTCCCGGCACAAACGGTGCATACCTAAGGGATTATGTATAAGGGGCGAAGATTAACTTGGTAAAACCAGGAGACATTATCAACGCCGAGTGGGGTTCATTCGATCCTGGCAATATTCCGCTCTTGACGGAGTTCGACACCTTGAATCGGGGGAGAGCGGACCCCGTCTTTGAACAGATGATTAGCGGCATGTACCTGGGCGAAATCACGGGTAAAATTCTCCTGAAGCTCGCGGATGCTGGTATTCTCTGCAAGGGCCCAAAGGGCTGGAAAGAGTCCTTGACAAATATCTCCGTGGACCAGATGGATTTCATCGAGAGGACTTGGCAGCAGCCACGGGAAAACCTGAGTCACGAAGTCGCGAGAAATCTGCGCACGGCGATTGCGGAAAAATTGACATTGACCGAAGAGAATGACGCTGCTGTGAGTCGTATCACCCTCAGACTGACGGGCAGACAGAACAAGTGAACCAGGACTTGGAGTAGTATTTCCGGATGTTTGTTAACTTTCGTCAGGATTATGTCAACTTACGGTCAAAATCCGGTTCTCGACAGTATTCTCTAGTCTGTAGTTAACCGCGCGATCATGTATGCGTGGCGTCGTTATTATATAATCGTCGGAGTTTGAATTCTGTCCTCCCACCACTGAATCTTCCAGCACCTCTAATCACAAACTTCAAGAGGGAAAGCTTCTTTAATGCTCATTTGCAACTGAACTGCCACTTCAGAATTGCAAATGACGGTCCGTTTCCTTCCAATTCAGTATCTCGGCCTCCGGACCATCAAAGTTCGGCATTGTGCGTCTTCGATTTTCCGCCCAGCAAATGGCAGGACAAATTACTGCTTTTGTATTCCTGAAGGTAAGTGTTGGGTCAGAAGAGTGAAAGACGCGTCACTGAACCATTCGGAACCTCAGGAAAATTCTGTGATTTGTAATAACGACGCCAGCGATCATTCAATCGAGGTCACCGACAGACTATAACAACCGAGGTACGAGGTTAAATTGTTATAGCGTCTGTTTATAAGAGACTAAGTATTCTCAATCACGAGTTTAAAAATATTGACCGGAAATTTCTGTCCAACGCGGTGCGAGCGATCGAACGCTTGGTTGTGTAGTCGATGCAATGAAGTCCAAAAAAAGAAGACGCATGGGCAAAAAAAAAAAACCAACCTCAATTCCGGGGTTCCATCACAAATCGATCAGGATCACGTTGTTGCATGCGGTCAGGTTGAGACCTTCGAGGGGGTCCGTTAATGATACAGCAAGCATTGAAGCGGGGAGACTCGACAGTGAGGATGATAATACTGTATTATTTAATTCAATTCGACCTGGGGGGTGACGCGTGACCCAAATTACCAGTTCGACCATTCGACCACGGCCGAAAATCTGCGTGACGCAACCCAAAATTTCAACCACCAGAAGGAAAATTTTGGACTTTTCGCATCGCCGAGGCGATTTTGGAGGCTGCGTGACGGATTTTGCCCTCGAACACTGGGTGGGTGACGCGTGACTTCCGATCAATATTCGCCACCGACCAGGGGGGGTGATGGTCGAATTGAAGTAAATAATACAGTATGTTTCGTTAACAATGAAATGCTCGTGGATCACCGCGTTTAACGAGGAGGCACGGAAAAAATACCTGAATGGACAGTTCTGCTGGGAATCCCGCGTGGGTGTCAACCAGCGATGAGGATTTGAGAACGTGCACCAAATGAGCCCCGCACGTCCCTCCTGCAAATTTCATTGAACTGCCGCCGGGTCGGGGCGGCTTAGATACAAGGCCCGGTGCTGTGCCGATTCGATGACACTTGTTTCATTCAGAATAAAATGCTTGTGGGCCACCGCGTTTAACGAGTATTTTTTTTTCTTCTTTTTTTTTTTGGGATTATGGAAGGGAGATGGGATGTGTGGAAAGAAAGAGTGGAGGGAGGGGAAGAGATGGAACGGTGGAGTTCGAGCGCGACGAGCAAGCCAACGGGCCGTAGGTTATTGTGGCCCTATTATCTTCCCGCTACCAGCGCGTCCTGAGGCGCGGCGAAGGGATGGATGGAAATTCCAGGCACGAGCTCAGCGGTGAGCTGGTCGTTCCAGCGAGAGATGGCGTCGGCCACCTTTTTGATGTCACCTGGCACATGGAGAACGGGCAACTCGATGTCGTGCGCGAGTTGAACATCAACGGCGGATTTCAGGATGGTCGTTGAGCTGTCGGTGTAGATTGTGAGTCGCGAGCCTCGCGGGAGGATGGAGGCGGCGCGGTGTGAACGGCCGCGCAAAACGCAGAGCGCCTCGTAGAAAATATTTTCATCGAGTTCAGCACGGTTTCTTCTCTCTTCTCCTCCTATTGCTTCAATTCTCGTGATTCAGTCCCAGAAGGTTTCGAAAATTTGGCCTGGGAGGGCACGAGACAAAAATCTGAATAGACAGCCTTGCCCGAAATTGCGCTGGCTATCACCCGGCAATCGAGATTTGTGATAGTGACCCAAATGAGCTCGGGACGCTGGAATTAGTGATTTGGTCACAGTGCTGTGTCAATACAATTGTATGTTTATTTAAGCATGAAACCTTCTGATCCCTGCCGCTCAACGAGGAGGGCACGAGACAAAAATCTGAATAGACACAATGTAGCTACTGGAATATTCTACGTGTATCGAGGAGTAGTAAGTAAAAATATAATGGAAAATGCTAGAATGTTCAGAAAATCAGAAAAACATCATATCTTTCCATCCTCCAGCAGTTGAAGCTCCTCGGGCCACGAATTCCAACCAGCGAGCCATGCTCTCATCCAGAAAAGCTAAATTTTGAAGACAGGGTACTTAGATACATATCGAGTGAAGGGATAGAGCTAAAAGTGTAAAATCTTCACTTCCTGACCCAATTCTATGTTTTGGCTATATAGAAAGGCTTCAAAAGAGTCAGGAAGGGCAGGAAGTGAAGAAATTAAATTTTTGGCTCTATCACCCCACTCGATACATATACAAGTACCCCGTCCCAAAAATCAGCGTGTTTGGGTAAGAATTTGGCTTGCTAGTTGGAATTTATGGCCAGAGGAGCCTCAACTGCTGGAAGATAGAAGAATATGATATTTTTTCGGATTTTTTTCTATCACTAATTGCTCACGAATTATAGCTATATTTCACCTCAATCTGTGCAAAACTCATGGAGATATGAGCAAATCGGTCACAAAATCAAAATTTGCCCAAAACGGCAATTTTCTCGTTCGCGCCTTCGGTACTGCCACTGGCTGTAAGCCAGGAGCTTGGGAGCTCTTCATTCTGTGCAGAGGTGTATATGTTTCTCATGTGTTCAACCACATTTCCCGTCTGTCTCGAGTGCTGGGATTACTACAGATCACATTAGAGTATTACCCTCTTTTCACCCTCTTCAC